>JAIUZE010028414.1:0-25634 GCA_022085475.1 Heliosperma pusillum
TATATATATTATTAAGGACAAGTATGCATTTATGTTAAATAATGTCAAATAATTATAAAATAATAAATTAAATTAAAGACATTGGTCGTTGTCTTACCAAAAACCCGCTGGATCAAGTATCATCTTCCCGTCCGAGGTGAACTGGATCTCCGATGCCTGATCAGAGGACTCATTGTCTTTGGCGGATTCCTCAACCACCGGACGCTGATCAATAACCTCCATTTCCTCCTCGTCGACTGAAGAAGTACTAAGGCGTCTATTAGAACCGCCGCCACGTTGTCTACCTTGACCTCCCGCCATCTACAATTACACAAATATAATTGTTAGAAACTGTTAATAACATAAAAAAACATAATATAAAAACATAAAAATAATGAAAGCCTTCCAACTTAATTAATATATATATATATATATATATATATATATATATATATATATAGTCAAGATCCGGTGGAAACGACCACTCGGTGCAAAAAGTGAAAACGACTTACTAACAAATAAAAACAACACTTTCTCACTCCGTTCCCCAATTACAAACACAGTGACATAGTACGAAAACCTAAATTTCAATTATTCACTTATCCCCATCTACCAGACTACCCACCACGACCACCACCAGACTCCGGCAACCACCGCAGTCACAGGAAACACCGTCGCCGCTATCACCGTCTTCACCATTAATTGCCAAGCCATTAAAACATTCCTAAGTATATAATTAAAACGCAACACAAATATCACCCTGACACACTCCTCTGCCTATTACTATGATACTACACATCTCAATCAAACAATCCTTCACCTTCTTTGTTCCTTTTTTTACCACCCAACCCGTCGTCAGTCACCTCGCCGGAGCACAGAAACTCCTTGCGGGAGCACAACACCGCTGCAACTGACGTTTCTCCTAACCCACGATAACTTTCCTCCATTTGTTTGATATTTCTGATCAAGAAAAAATGGAGGACAAGATTATAAGGGCGGAAATTTCAACATTTAAGATCATGTGGCCACTCATCATCGTCTCTCAAAACAATGTACCTAGATCATTTTTGTATGTATCTACAAACTTCCCTTGTGTATCTACCACTAATACACCAGTATTGTTCCTAGATACATTAAAAGTGCTTTGAAGTACATCATAGTAAGCGGTAGGTACATTAAATTAAGATAGTAATTACACAGTATAAGATATAAATAGCTAAAAAAACCCGATTAAGAGGGCGAGGAGTTGTCGGAGTAAAATTTGGTTCTAGGTACCAGAGCTCTAAGTCCGGCATCAGTAGGTGGCTACTGCGGAACGCGGCTAGTCGACGGTCTCTGTCGTTGATACCATGGCATCTTCAACGGTGGCAGGTGATGGTGTATACAGATGTGAGAGAGGATATAGAGGTTGTTGGGGAATGTTGGTGGTGGATGAGGAAATGTCGTTGATAGAAGATGGATTTTGGGTTTGTTGAAAATTAAGGTGGGTCATATTGACTGGGTTGGGGAAAGTGAGTATTTTAAATGTCGAGGGATTAGCGGTTAATTTAGTATGTTTCCACTTTTTCCACTGAGTGGTCGTTTCCACCGGATCCTAGATCTATATATATATATATATATATATATATATATATAGAATTAGGATCATGTGAGTCCACCCTATCTTTTTGAGTCCGTGAGTCCATGATACAATATCACAAGTTATACTAAACAATATCACGGGATATACTAGACAATATCACACCACTGAACCACTTTTTCGCACACTATTACTAACTTTTTTTTCTCATACTTTTTTTTCGCACCAATTAATTCCACTACCAAAACTCCGACAAACACCATCATTCTCTCGTCCTTTGATGCCGGAAAGTCACTATTATCCATGCTTCACCGAAGTTTATTATATATAGGTTTTTTTTATCATATTTCTTCTCTACTAAGCATCTTTGCCCCCGACATTTTCTACATAGCTGACGACGAGACCCCTAATTTAACGACAACAATGACAAACTTTGTTGTGAATGGGGGTCGTGTGAGCTCCGAGTAAGAGTAGTGTGTATGGGTGGAGGAATATGAAGATTGAAAAGAAAACATGGGATAAATAATGGGTGACGACGGTGCCAGATAATTGTTTGGTTGTGTCATCTAGGTGCTTGGATATGTCGTCGTTATTGGTGTGTGAGTGGTCGTTGTCAATGGCGATTAATATGACATAAAATTTTTTTAACCCTTTTGTGCTGTTTTTTTTCGTGATATTGTTTAGTATAACAAGTGATATTGTATAGCTAGACTCACGGACTCAAATATTTAGGTGGACTCACCGGATCTTGCCTCTATATATATATATATATATATATATATATCTTTACCCAATGAATCATCATCGTCGTCATCATCATCATCACCATCTGATTCATTATCATCATCACTATCACCTCCACCATAACCGTCAACTTGACCATCACCACCCTCGTTTTCCAAATCCTCACCCTCTTCATTTCCATTCTCATAAATGATTTAATTAGGTGGAGACAACATAAACCCGGTAGATACTATTTCTTCTTGAAAAAAAGTTGTATCTACTTGTGAGCGTGCTTTTGTCTTAAAGATTGCACACCACTGCTTTTCATTTCTATCATTCTTCGTACTTGGATAAGAAGCGAAATATACTTGATTGGCTTGATGTGCGAGTATAAATGGATCATACTTTGAGTATGTCCGGGTATGATTCACTTCGACGAGTTTATAACGTTCATGAACTTTATTACCGGCCACAGAGTTATCCTTCCATTCACACTTAAATAAGACAGTTTTATAGGAACGCTCACGCCCATTATAGCTCAACTAAAAGATATCCTTAACTATACCATAGTATTCGTTGTCATCAAGAAAAGAAATAGTAACACCATAATTGCACCTAGCCTTATCTTTACAGTAGTTGAATGTATGGAAATTAAATCCGTTGACCGAGTAACGATTTCACGTTTTAACCATCCGTGAAGGACCAAAGGCCAAAGTCCGTATCAAATAATCTTGGATATTTAACTCTATTACATGGTTCCGAAACCATGATCCAATTGATCCTCATGGTTACTCCAACCATCATCTCTACTCACATTAGGATGTGCTTTAATGAAATCATTCACAAACTTCGTTTCATATGATTCCAAAATCTCACAATTAGAAAGAATGTAAAGGTGAGCACGATCATATTCTTTGTCTTCCAAATATCTTGTTCCCCCAATTGATGAACAACCCTCATCATCATGCATTTGGAAAAACTCGGGTAAACTTGTCTCAAGTTCATCCGCTTTATCAACACTCAAGTATTTTGCTTTGGTTTCTATATGTTTTTCAAAGTAAAGAGAGCAAAAATTTGCAATCTCTTCCGTTAAATACGCATTGCATATAGAACCTTCAACCCGAGCTTTGTTACCAATTTTCTTCTTCACGTGATTAAGAAACCTATTCAATAATTGATGGGATTAATAGTTGTTAAGACTAGTATATAAATATTAAATCAATTATATAGTACGATAATAATTATAATTTAATTACTACTTAGCTCTTACCTTTCAAATGGATACATCCACCTATATTGGACGGGGCCTCCAACTTTGGCTTCGTAAGGCAAATGTATCGGTACATGCTCCATGGAATTAAAAAATGATGGAGGAAATATCATCTCGAACTTACACAATATCTCTGGTATTTTCTCCTCAAGACGAATCATGTCATCAACACATATTGAAGACGAACATAAATCTCGAAAAAATTGACTTATCTCAATAATTGCATTCCACACGGAAGTGGGGAGGAGATGTCTCAAAGACACAGGTAATAATCGTTCCATGAAGATATGGCAATCATGACTTTTCAAGCCTTGCAACTTTAGCTCCTTCATATCAACACATCGACTAAAATCGGATGCATATCCGTCCGGAAATTTTAACTTTCTTAACCACTCACATAATACCTTCCTTTGAGCTTTGTCAAGTGTAAAAATAGATTTTGGCTTAGACTCATCGCTACGAATGTGAAGTTTGGGACGATGACAAATTGTCTTCAAATTTTCTCGTGATTTAACAGTATCACAAGTCTTTCCCTTTACATCCATAATCGTGTGAATCAGTTGCTCAAAGAAGTTCTTTTCTATATGCATTACATCCAAATTGTGCCTAATTAACATCGTCTTCTAATAAGGAAGATCCCAAAAAATGCTTCTTTTACACCAACCAATTTTCTTCTTTTTCAGCTCATCCGTCTCTGCTTTAGTACAATCAATAGTACGTGACAAATCACAAACCATATCCCACACCTTATCACCCGGAAGTCGATCTAAAGCATGATTCCGCTCCACTTTACCTTTTCTGAAAGTTTTTTTGTTGCTCCTAAAGGCATGCCCCTCCGGTAAGAATTGTCTATGACAATCAAACCAACTCACTTTTTTTTGGAACAAGGAAGCGAAAATGCTTTGCTTTGGTACATGCAACAAGAACATGCCTTTTTTCCCGCAGTAGACCATCGAGATAGCATACCGTAGGCGGGAAAATCATTAATGGTACACAACAATGAAGCTCTTAGTTGAAAATTTTGCTTTAAAGACACATCATATGTTTGCACACCTACTTCCCACAATTGTTTCATTTCTTCCACCAAAGGTTGCAAATAAACATCTAAGGCGGTTTTTGGATTATCTGGACCAGGAATAATTAGTGACAAGAAAATGAATTGTTTTTTCATACATAACCAAGGTGGTAAGTTGTATGGAGTGACCATTACGGGTCAAGAAGAGTACTTTATACCAAACTGACCGAATGGAGCAAAACCATCCGTACATAGGCCAAGTCGCACATTACGGGGTTCCTCAGCAAAGTCGGGATAAAGCATATCAAACCGCTTCCATTCCTCTCCATCACTCGGATGACAGATCTTTCCCGGAGTACGAGGAGTTTCCTTGTGCCATCTCATTTGCTCGGCAATGTTTTTGGTAACAAACATTCTTTGAAGTCTAGGAGCTAGAGGAAAGTAAGTTACGGGATTTTCGGGTATTGGTTTCTTACTCTTTTCCCCTCTCTTTTTTTCATTCTTTCCTTTTTTACCCTTCAAGACAATACTTCCCTCAATTGTCTTATATCTAGCCTTTTGACATTTACTACACTTGTCAAGCAAGACATCATCCTTCCAAAAGAGCATACATCCATCCTTTCATGCATAAATCTTGTAATGCGGAAGTTGTAGACCTTTCACTACAACTCACAAGGTTGGAATAAATGAATATATGGTATATTCACTACCCAAGCCTTTATTGCATTTAATAAGATCGTCACTAATTGTCATGGACGAAATAAACTTTAGATTATATGATATGAAGCAATAACATTATGTTGATTGTTCATATATGGTAATCACATTTATCGTTTGAGTTTCATAAACTCGGTTATGTGCTTTGTTATATCCAAATGGATTGTAGAGACAATTTTGGACTCCATTAAAATGGACTGGATTAACATAGCATAGGCCCCTAGTCACTTATATGAGGTGACATCTCGAAGTGACTAGATTGTGGTGCGATTGATGGCAAGTTCAAGTGTCATAGGGTCATAGGGATGACCAATCGATCACATAGACAGACTGTAAGGGACAATCTGTCGGGAAGTGACCGCTTATAGAATTCTGGCAATTCTTGTAGCCTGGTCGTGGCAAGAGCTACTAGTATTCTTTTGAGTCAATTCATTTGACTAAAGACTGTTCACCTAAGGTGGCACAGTTTCAGAGTGACTTTGATTTATGCTCTACGACCTTCGTAACTGGGGTCAAATGGGCATCTTTTGGGTCATGATGACTGTGGCTATGCAAGGGAATAGTGCGATAGGAATTGTCCACCCCTTGTCAGGGTTGTTTTAAATCTCAAGGCCACTCGAGGAGGAGTAAGCTGAAAATGCGTGGCCACGCTCGGAAGTATCTATGGTAGATAATTCCGGTCAGACAGTTACTCTCCAGATCGAGGAAACCACTCTTGATATGATCAAATACAAGGACGACCTGCAAGACACCTTGCATTGAGTGGGAGATCTTGTAATAGGACAA
The DNA here is from genome assembly GCA_022085475.1 of Heliosperma pusillum. Taxonomy (NCBI): domain Eukaryota; kingdom Viridiplantae; phylum Streptophyta; class Magnoliopsida; order Caryophyllales; family Caryophyllaceae; genus Heliosperma; species Heliosperma pusillum. Next base: position 6,070 of record JAIUZE010028414.1, read on the forward strand.
GAGAATTGGTGACGCACACTTGTCTCGGACAAGTGGGAGATTGTTGGAGTAAATGTCCTCAACAATAGTGCGATCACATAATTAAATCTCAATAATAAAGAATACAAAGGGATGATGAATATTATAGTCAACTGGTCAACATAAATCGGTAACGATTGGCTCAATTGATTTTGACGTTACTGTCGTATGACGGTGGTGATCAGTTGATCCCTTGAGGTCACACCTAAAGGACAATCCCCTAATCATGTACATTAATTAATTGTATAGTGATACAGATTAATTAATCCCTTAAAATGAACCAAGTTTAAATTGTGAGTGAGAAATATATCTTATTGTAATATGATTAAATAAGATTCATTTTGGTAATTTAATTGTTATATTACTAAGAATGCATTATGTTTATGAAACATTTGAGATAAGTTAATTTGGTTAATTATAATTACAAATTGTTGTAGATTATTTTAACCAAATATGAGAGGACCCATTTTATTTACATGTAATTATAAAATGTGACTTAAAATGTTAAGTCTAATTTATTTGTTATGAAATTGCATTTAAATTGGTTAAATGCACATTTATAAGCAAAATTACATGTTATATGTCACATGTCACACTTGTGACAAATGACAAATTGCAAAAATAAAATGGACACCCATATTACATGGGTGAACCGGTTTTGGTAGTGTACCAAGAGGGTGATTATTTTTGTGTATTATTCTAATTGGAAATTAGACATAATCATACCCAAAACTATTACCAACACTCAACCTTTTTACATTGTTAAGAACAATTGGAAGTGACAACACCCCACCCATGTGGGGTGTGTGTGACCGGTTTTCACAAGCCAAAAGATGGCTTGTTTTTCCTCTTATTTATACAATACACTACCTCATATAATTCATTCATGCAAAAATCACTACTTCTCTCTACATTCTCACACTAAAAGAAAGCTTAAGAAGCATCACATTTCTAGTGTTCATTTACTAATAATATTACTAAGTGTAGTAATTAGATTATTAGTTATTTAAGGGATCTACTATTTTATACTAGTGTAGTATTTTAAATAGTGATTAAAGGGGTAGTCTTGGGTGCATCTAATAGGAGTGTTCTAACACTTAGAACTTGGAAGTTCATCCCTTACATTATAAGCTCAAGAACAAAGTAGGAAGGAGTCCTATTTTGTGCCCATATTTGTCATAAGATCAATGTAAGGAAAAATTCTTCTTATCTTTGTCTAATTATTTTGTTATGCATGCATAAGATTTATTCAGTTTAAGAGTAAACTAAATGTATAATGATATTAGAAGTGTCTAATATTGAGTTTAAGAAACTAACAAGTGGTATCAAAGCCAAGGTTGTTGCATGCATAATCGATTTATAGTTTTTTCGAGTTATGGTAACTTAATGAAAACTAGTAATTTGTGTTTTATAAGATAATATCACAAAGTTATTTGAATGTCAATATATTCTGGTCCTAATATGATTTTAGGTCATTTTGATGATTTATGGAAATTTATAGTGCTCAAATATGATTTTTAGTATTTTTATTACATTTTAATGAGTAAAATGAAGTTTAAAATACTAACAATAGTTAGACTTACCTTCTGACCTTGAAAGTTTTACACAATATCACACATGCATTTTAATTACTGTATGTAAAATTTAGTGTGAAGTGGATTTGTTTCGTGTGATTTATGATTTTTATATGATAAAATAAAATAAATAAAGGTCAAATGGTTAAAAATACTTCCAATTTGAATCTGACACTGAAATTTTAGGATGTTGTCACATGCATGTTTTCCTGTCAGACTGGAAAAGTTCACACTGATGTGATTTGTCTAGAATGATTTATGGATTTTTAATGTAAAAATGGCATAAATAGTGACTAATTTAGTAAATATACTTCCGATTTGAATATGATGATGAAATTTTAGTATGTTGTCACATGCATGTTTTCTGGTCATACTGGAAAATTTCAGACTTATGTGATTTGTCCTGCATGATTTAAGAATTTTTAATGTAAAAATGGCATAAATAGTGACTAATTAAGAAAATATAGCTAAAATATTTTTCATGTCAAGATAAAATTGTTCCTGGTTGCATAAATGTCCCATATTTCAGATCTAAATTTGAAAATTTAATATGATTAATTTTTGCATGCTTTATGTATTTTATTTGATAAAACCGATAAAGCGCAACCATTTTTCTCTAAACCGATTCAAAATTTTTAAACCATGATTTTTGACATTATGAGTGTCATGGAAGTGTTCCAGAATGTACAAAAATTTAAAATTCGAATTTTGAAATTATTGTAATTTAATTTGGATTTATTTGATTAAAATATGATTTTAAAGTCTAATTATGAGCAATTATACAACAACAAGTTGAATTATTGTCAAAATTGAGTGATGACTAATTTTTGAGGCCTAAATGAGTTGGGATAATTAACTTGGACTTAAATATGATTTAAGTATTGTTTGGTGATTTTAAAGTGTTATTATCACGCATTTCCGTAAAACCGGGTTATATTCGATATAAATCGTTAAGTAGAGCGATTTGGCATTTAACATGAGCATGTTTTGTACATATTATAATGCTGCATTTTATTTATGAATGTCATATTTTCAATTTATGAATGTCATATTTTGGTTTATGTAATTTGGAATTATGTAATTTTTCCTTCTATGGCCTTAGTTTTAATCGATATTGCCCGAAATGTAAGGGAATATTGATTCGGTTATAATTTAATGTGATCTCGAATCACTTTTATTGTATTATTTTATTTTACAAATTTATAATAGGAAATTATTGTAATTTTATTATATATTTTGTAACTAATTGTAAAACCGGAGTTTCCCAAAGACGGTACCATTCGGAAAGGAGTTCTGAGAGAGAGACGGTGACCTTGGGAGGCGTGCTTATGAAGTTAAGGGACCAAAGGAGTTGGTTTCCAAACTTGTAATAGATTATATGATTTTCTATTCTAGGAAAGGCCATACTAGGAGTTTTATTTTTATGCTTGCATTTTTATTTAATATGTTTGCATGCATTGCCAAATCGCCATAACATGACATGCATATTTATCGAGTATTCGACCGTGTCAATTTAAATAATCGTTAATTCATCGATTTAGTTCACTTTAACATGATAGATTATAAATTGTCATGACCTCTCATAATAAATAATTGAGATCAAGCCTTACCAAATGTTAGAACCCATGAATCCCAATTTCGCAAGGAAGTAGGCTCGGCTCACCGGGGTGCTAAACTTGTTACGTTGGGTAAGTGGGGTAATAAATGTTATTATTTCGAAATTTGGATTGAGCTCAACGGAAGTATTCGCGACCGTAGCCGCATGTGTTCCGGGCTTAAGATAAATATTAAAGTAATATTATCGACCGAGAGTTCTAATGTAGAATCGATTAAAGAGTTAATCCACCGAATTATGTTAATGAGGGATGAATCGGCTTACCGTGCCCAAGTTGATATGAATTTGGATCTCGGAATCATTTATAATAGTTGGGTAGAGGTCACTATTTAAATGCTAAACTTGTTTAAAATGTTTACAAGTATTTAAAACGATAAATGTTAACATTTCCTTTATGTCTTAAATTTGTAGTCATAATTGTTTATTCGCAATGGCAAATGCTAATTCGTCCACTACCACCTATGCTCCAACTCTCACAAATGTCTCATGGATTTGATCTTTCATGGATCGATGCAAGTTAGAAAAGAATGGCGCTAATTTTACCAATTGGGATATGCAACTCCGCTTGGCCGCGGCGGGTGACGACAGGTATCGTTACCTTGCCAAGGCCTCTCCCACCGCACCTAATGAAAGGACAACCGCCACGCAAGGCGAGTCTATGAGGCTAGCCACAAAGAGTCCGCCGCGATCAAAAACGTTTTGATCTTCTCGTTGGAGGCCGATCTTCAAGGGAGTGCCATAAGATGAGCACGGCCTATGAGACCTATGCCAAGCTTGTGACCATGTTTTTTCACAAGCTCCTAGGATCTTACAATATAAGACGGCTTCCACATTATTTAACATGAACCTAAAAGAGGATTAAAAGTTAGCCCTCATGTACTCAAATTGATTGAGCATGTTAAGACTCTTAATTTGCATGGGGTGACCATTCCCGAACAACTCGTTATCAACCGAGTCTTACATTCCTTGGGGAAAATCAAAGCATATGTGCAGTTTAGGGTAAACTACAATATGCAAAACATGAAAACCTCTCTTCATGAAATGCACAAGATGCTCGTGCAAGCCAAGAGAGACATGGGCTAAATGTTAGCATTTCCAAGGATGTGCTCCATATTAATAAAAGGAGCAAGGGGAAGTTCAAGAAAGGTGGTAGTAAAGGGAAGAAGCCCTCCACCTTCAAGGGAAAAGGGTAAAGCTATTAAGAATAACTCTCCCATGCCCAAAAAGGGTGCCTCCAATAAAGAAAAATGTCATTATTGTAATGGCGTAGGGCATTGAAAGAGGAATTGCTATAAGTATCTTGGAGATCTTAAAACTGGAAAGGTTGTTCCAGTAGGTAAATATTTATCTCTATCGTTTATGTTATGATCTCAACTTTGGTATATAGATACGAGTTGTGATTCTTACCCTATTTAATTGTAATTAGGACATCCTAGCAAGGATAAAAGCAAACACAAGCAAGCCTAAGAAAGCTCTTTAAGGGAAGCTAAGGTAGCTACCCATGATTGAAGATCTATGGAAGCTTTGTCTCATTTTGAATTGTCAAAATTTTGGGATGTATTTTGAGACATTGTTTTTAGAACTTTTATAATTTCCTTGTTTGACATGGAAATTTGTTCAAATCTTTTTTACTGACATTGGTTATAATTGGATTTAGTGACTTGGTTTTCAACTCAAGTCACTCAGTTTGTTGAAACTTTTAGTTCTAAAAACTTGTCATCATACTCTACTTGCTAATAACATAAATTGTATCGACTCAAATTGATCATATTAGTATTATGATGATTGGATCATTATAATAGAAGACTAAGAATTTGATTCTCACTTTGAAAGATCAATTGCTAAGTCAAAATTGAGTTATTGAACTCAAAGTAGGGAGTCTACCAAACCAATTGGCCACACCACTTATAAAGATTGTAATTGACATGAATATGAGTACACCTCTTTAGCTCTTATAGAACTAGTCTATGTTGAAACTAAGATTCGATGTCTTTACAAAGAAGTCTTTAGTAGATCACTTAAGGTCATGTTGTGATACTTCTACCTCCCTTACGAGTATGAGTACAAAATTGTTTGTGGCTCATAAGGCTATCTTTGAAGAAAATAGTTGTATTTTTCTAAAGATAGAGTGGGAGAAAATAAGCCACAATGAAAACCTAGTTAGGAACTAGTGAGGAAACCAAAAGAAAATGTTCTTAAGTTAGACTCATGACTAGTGGGGAGACCAAAAGAAAGCGTTCTTAGGTGAATCCTTAGACTAGTGATGAGACCAAAAGAAAATGTTCTTGATATAAAAAGATTATGATCTATGTAAGTGAGAGCACCTAGAAATTTTAAAAATTTTGATTTTCTAACATGAGAGACTTATGAAACTAAATGGAATCTATGCAAAGAAAATGTTTTAATTGGAAGTGACCAATTATAGTTGCATGGATAGACATGTAGATGTCTACAAAAGCTAAGTTAATGATTAACTATGCTTAGATCCAAATCATCAATGAAATACCTCATAATAGGTGTGTACAAGATACACATCAAAACCACATGTCCAAATAGGGATTTGGAATAGGACGTGTACATGACACAAGCCTATTGTATGTATCTACCTAGAGGTTATGATGATCTTTTCTATTATAAAATATAAGAAAGGTTTCACTCGAATTGTCGAAAAGTCATGTATAGACATGAAAGTCAGTGGGAGTTAAAGTCATGTATAGACATGAAGTTAAGTGGGAGTTTAAGTCATCATGTAAAGACATGAAGTTCAGTGGGAGAAATTGTTTTCCACGTGAATGACGTTTCACTCATTAAGAGTGACATATTCATATTACCTTTTTGAAAGGAGTGGTTGGATTTTAATGTTGGATGAAAGAGGGCAACGTGTATACTAAAATCAAAATCTATTGTGGAATAGAAGATTTTAGCTTGGCATTTAAATGGTATCTTATATCGATAAGATATTTAATCTATTCAACAAGTTAAATAGGTTGTTTATGTTGATAAAAGTGGGATCACTATGAAAGGGTCATAGTCATCCACTGAACCTAAGAGTTGTTGATCACATGATATCGATCATGTGTGCCATAACATGCACATACCTAAATAAATTGTATGCTAGGAGCATGACAAGCCCATAGCAAATCAATCCAGATGAGTGTCATTGAATAGCCTAAAAGAACATCCATAGAGTTCTCGAGGAGAACTAAGGATACATTCTTGTGTTTGGTAGAGAAAATTTGACAATGTGGTAAAGGTTACACAAACCCAAATTTCCAAACTTATAAAAGGATTTATCGAAATCCTAGGCGTACTTTTGTTATAAAAGAAGCGAATAACTAAAAGGATGATTGAAGAGTCAATCATTATAAATTCTACAAATAGAGACGTAGTACATTATGATGAGAATAAGGTGGCTTACAAGGAGCTAATGGTAGCTCATTTCACCTTAATACCTATCAGTTATCATGATAACGAGTGGGAGTATCTTTCAAGTTAAAGAGCCCAACACTAGATAGAGATCTAGACATGTACGTAGATGAATTCATGTTATTAGGAATAACGTTGGATGGAAGGAAAAAGCAACTCACAAGGTTGGAATAAATGAATATATGGTATATTCACTACCCAAGCCTTTATTGCATTTAATAAGATCGTCATGAATTGTCATGGACGAAATAAACTTTAGATTATATGATATGAAGCAATAACATTATGTTGATTGTTCATATATGGTAATCACATTTATCGTTTGAGTTTCATAAACTCGGTTTTGTGCTTTGTTATATCCAAATGGATTGTAGAGACAATTTTGGACTCCATTAAAATGGACTGGATTAACATAGCATAGGCCCCTAGTCACTTATATGAGGTGACATCTCGAAGTGACTAGATTGTGGTGCGATTGATGGCAAGTTCAAGTGTCATAGGGTCATAGGGATGACCAATCGATCACATAGACAGACTGTAAGGGACAATCTGTCGGGCAGTGACCGCTTATAGAATTCTGGCAATTCTTGTAGCCTGGTCGTGGCAAGAGCTACTAGTATTCTTTTGAGTCAATTCTTTGACTAAAGACTGTTCGCCTAAGGTGGCACAGTTTCAGAGTGACTTTGATTTATGCTCTACGACCTTCGTAACTGGGGTCAAATGGGCATCTTTTGGGTCATGATGAGCTGTGGCTATTCGAAGGGAATAGTGCGATAGGAATTGTCCACCCCTTGTCAGGGTTGTTTTAAATCTCAAGGCCACTCGAGGAGGAGTAAGCTGAAAATGCGTGGCCACGCTCGGAAGGTATCTATGGTAGATAATTCCGGTCAGACAGTTACTCTCCAGATCGAGGAAACCACTCTTGATATGATCAAATACAAGGACGACCTGCAAGACACCTTGCATTGAGTGGGAGATCTTGTAATAGGACAAGAGAATTGGTGACGCACACTTGTCTCGGACAAGTGGGAGATTGTTGGAGTAAGTGTCCTCAACAATAGTGCGATCACATAATTAAATCTCAATAATAAGAATACAAAGGGATGATGAATATTATAGTCAACTGGTCAACATAAATCGGTAACGATTGGCTCAATTGAGTTTGACGTTACTGTCGTATGACGGTGGTGATCAGTTGATCCCTTGAGGTCACACCTAAAGGACAATCCCCTAATCATGTACATTAATTAATTGTATAGTGATACAGATTAATTAATCCCTTAAAATTAACCAAGTTCAAATTGTGAGTGAGAAATATATCTTATTGTAATATGATTAAATAAGATTCATTTTAGAAATTTAATTGTTATATTACTAAGAATGCATTATGGTTATGAAACATTTGAGATAAGTTAATTTGGTTAATTATAATTACAAATTGTTGTAGAAATGTGACTTAAAATGTTAAGTCTAATTTATTTGTTATGAAATTGCATTTAAATTGGTTAAATGCACATTTATAAGCAAAATTACATGTTATATGTCACATGTCACACTTGTGACAAATGACAAATTGCAAAAATAAAATGGACACCCATATTACATGGGTGAATTGGTTTTAGTAGTGTACCAAGAGGGTGATTATTTTTGTGTATTATTCTAATTGGAAATTAGACATAATCATACCCAAAACTATTACCAACACTCAACCTTTTTACATTGTTAAGAACAATTGGAAGTGACAACACCCCACCCATGTGGGGTGTGTGTGACCGGTTTTCACAAGCCAAAAGATGGCTTGTTTTTCCTCTTATTTATACAATACACTACCTCATATAATTCATTCATGCAAAATCACTACTTCTCTCTACATTCTCACACTAAAAGAAAGCTTAAGAAGCATCACATTTCTAGTGTTCACTTACTAATAATATTACTAAGTGTAGTAATTAGATTATTAGTTATTTAAGGGATTTACTATTTTATACTAGTGTAGTATTTTAAATAGTGATTAAAGGGGTAGTCTTGGGTGCATCTAATAGGAGTGTTCTAACACTTAGAACTTGGAAGTTCATCCCTAACATTATAAGCTCAAGAACAAAGTAGGAAGGAGTCCTATTTTGTGCCCATATTTGTCATAAGATCAATGTAAGGAAAAATTCTTCTTATCTTTGTCTTATTTTGTTATGCATGCATAAGATTTATTTAGTTTAAGAGTAAACTAAATGTATAATGATATTAGAAGTGTCTAATATTGAGTTTAAGAAACTAACACACTTCCCCTACCGGACAACACCACCACTCACGACCACCACTTTCCCACAACACTGCCACCGCCACCGCCATTTTCCCCACGGCACAACCATCACTCAACACAACTACCACCACTTCCTTCCTCCGTCTGTCAAACCCCAACACCACCACCACTTCTGCCCTCCCCCCGCTGCCGCTGACCCCACGTCCTCCATCTACCCCCTCTCTCCCCGCCTAGCCTGGCTGTCCGGGCCCCATCCTTGTCGTCCTCCGCCTCCCATATCCTTCTCCTCTCCCTCCTCTCCTCTTCTCGGCTAGACCACCACCACAGCGACGCCTGATGGTCTCGCCGAGAAGAGGAGAGGAGGGAGAGGAGAAGGATAAGGGAGGGAGAGGAGATTGGGTCGGCTGCTGCAGCACTGTTGTGGCAGTTTGGGGCTCGGAAAACCGCCACTTTTTCATATCTGGAATTTTTTTTTTCAAATTTGTTTTTCCCGATTTGGTGGTATTTATTTATTTTTCTAAAGTCTCATTTTTTTTGTTGGTCGAGGCAATGATTGTTGTTGATTTTTTTTATCAAATTCGTTATTAATTATTTATATATCGTTTTTTTTTTTGCACTACCATTTTAGATCTTAAAAAAGGGTTAGAAAAAACAACCACCACCAATCATATAGTTTTTTATTTTTCAGATTTCTTATGTTTTAAATTTTTATTTTTGATCTCGTTTTTTCATTTTATATTTTTTTTCCCTAGATCTAGTTTTTGTAATTTTTCATATTCACTTTTTTTTTATTTTTTAGATCTCGCTTTTATTCTAGTGGATTTTTTTTTTCATAATTCTTATGTTTTTTTTTCAAATTCTCGTTTTTTATTTTGGTTAATTTTTTTTCCAGATTTCTTATCTTTTTTTTAGTTCTCGTTTTTTTTATCTTGGTGGATTTTGTCCAGATTTAAAGTTACCTTATTATGTACTAAAGTTGCACAATTATGGACTAAAGTTACTCCATTTAAGATATTAATGACTGAAGTCACGCTATTAATGACTGAAGTTACGCTATTAATAACTAAAGTTACACTAGTATGGATTTAAGTTAGACTAGAAAAGACTAAAGCTACACTAGTATGGACTGAAGTTACGCTAGAAAAGATTAAAGTCACCTAAACATGTCTTAAAAAATTCAAATTAATATATTAAATCTCATTTTAGTATAAAGTTACACAGTAACTGATAAAAGTTACACAATTATTAAATGAAGTTTCACTAATAAAGGTTAAAGTTATACTTATAAAAATGTTAGAATTTTAAATCATATTTTGAGTTAAAGTTACACAAATAAGCATCGAAGTTACACTCATAAAAAGGCTAAAATCACATAAATTTGTCTTAAAAATACATAAATTCAAATTTATATAATCGAAATCATATTTTAATTTAAAGTTACAAAAATAATGGTTGAAGTTACACTCTTAATGACTAAAATTAGCCGCATAAAAAGGCAAAAATCACATAAACGTATCTAAATTAAAATTTATATAGTCGAAATCACATTTTGGTTTAAAGTTACACTCAAAAAAGTTGAAATTACACTCTTAATGACTGAAGTTATACTCTTAAAAACTCTAAAATCACATAAACTTGTTTAAAGTTACATAAATTCAAATTTATATAGTGAAAATCACATTTTATAAGGTCTCGCGATTAAGCGCTGGTTTTAAGTTCTTGCACGACCTATGTTATCTCATTTAAGCAGTATGGGTAACGGGTACTAAGTGTAGAACCACAACAACTCCAACTTGATCGCCTGAACCGATAAGGGTAAAGTCGCATTCCCCAAATCAAAGTATACCTAACTCAAAACTAACTAATAGTCAGCGGTAAGTAAGGTATCGAATTCACAAGGAGGCGTTGATAATTTATTTGCTATAACTAAGTTCGTCTTAGGGTAAAAATATATAAGATTTGATTTTTGGTTTTCTATAACTAATTGCAATAACAATAATAAGAAAGGATGAATTAAATAAGATTAATAGTATTAGTTTTGCGTAATTCGCCGAGCTTGTTTCTGTAAAGAGGGCAAAGCTCATTCGAATTGTCAGGCAAAATGCCCTTCGCGCAACCCACGTGTCGCTCGTGCGATACGAAATAAAACCGGCCCCTGGCCAGTCAAAATTAATGTCGCTATGCTCTTGCATTTTAACATTTCACACGTTTCTCTGCGCCCACCTAGTGACCCATTCTCGACAAGACTCTGCAATATGTGCCAAGGCAGTCTGGGAACGATATCAATCTTGTATTTCCCTATCCTTGCCGGGTTCGCTTTTGTGGTCATATTCTGCATTCTGACGTTTGGATATCCTCATGTCGTCATGTACAAAGCACAAGCTACCTTTTTCTAAGTTCATTACAAGCTCTTGCTTCGAACGATTATACTTTTACATTTTCTCGAACAACGCACAAGGTTTGGTTTCATTTCTTTATTGAATACATACGCAATCCTTCACAGGATTCAAAATGTCATTATTTTAAATCTAAATAAAAGGACATGTGCGTTTGCATTTGATATTCGATAAGAATAATCTCATCAGTTTCTTAACTAACTTCATCTAGGCTTTCCTAATCCTTGCCGGGTTTGATTTTCGAGACAGAAGACAACATGGACGCCAAATGAGCACACTTATTCATTTTCTTTCATTTTTTTACGGGAACCGTTTCACTCCTCTTTCGTTCTTTCAAACACATGCCTGTTCATTTTAAACACTTACACAGGTCTGTTCATTTCAAACACTTACACATGTCTGGTCATTTCAAACACTTTTACAATTTACATGTCTGGTCATTTTAAACACTTATACATTTCCTTTAAAATTCTTTTTTAAGGGGGTAGCCCGTTTTGCGCCAGTTTAGGCCATCAATATGCTACATGTAAATTATGTGAGTTTTATGTGATTTTCGGCAGCATGACGGCAGAAACCGTCGTCTACCAAACCAGTTCTTTAGACTAACCTGCAGGAACTGGAAGAACACCCAATAGCAAAGCCACTTAGGCCATCAAATACAACAAAAAGAAGGCATATACATCAAACCGGGGGCTTTCGCCCGAGACAAAGTCAAAATCCATATGTACAAAAAAAAGTCAAGAAATGTACAAGTCAACAGCAAAACCGAAGGCGGGTAATCCTCATCGCCACCCAGCATGGCTACGGTCACCTCAAGAGCGGCGATCTCAGCATCCCTGGCCTCCAGCTCCCTCAACAGACGAGCCGTCTCCTCCAAGGAGTCCGCCAAATCCCGCTCCATGCCTCTCTATGAAGAAATGCCTCATTTTAATTATGTCATTTCAAAATAAATGAAGATACAATAAAGATGGAAAGGGAATGAGAGGTTCATACCTGTCAATATCAGCCACCTAAGAGCGCCTCGATGGCCGTAGCCTGCAACCGGTTGCCCACCCTCCACAAGGCTACGTGCTGAGACGTGGCCACCTATATTCAAATAAGGGCCAAATGAAATGCATTCCTATGCAATGAAAATAATGAAAATAGCCAAAATTATAGGCTTACCCTCCTCACTAGATGCTGCCACTCATCAAAGTCAGCGTCGGTCACCGCCTCACTAAAATCGCTGAGCTCCGAAGTCGTCGTGAAACCAGCCGCATCAGTGTACTCCAGCACCTCGGGGTAAGCTGGAGGCTCGACGCCTGCCACCTCGATCTCCTGCAAAGATCAAATGGCTCTTTAATTAATGATATGTCGTCACTTTTCAAATCAAATCAATTCAAAAAATCATCCATCGACGATCGTTCTTCACTTTTCAAATCAATTCCAATCTTTAGTCGACGATCGTTCGTCACTTTTAAAATCAAATCAATTCAAAAAAACCTTTAATTAACGATCGTTCATCACTTTTCAAATCAATTCAAAAAAGCTCTTTAATCGGCAATCATTAGAGCTGGCAAAAGGTGACCCGACCCGAAGAACCGACCTAACTTATTCGAAAACCGGCCTGATAGAACCCGTAAATTTGCTGAACTGAAACCGACCTGAACCGACCCGAAGGTTAACCGATAAACCGATAGAACCTGAAATGATATGACCCGAACCGACTTGTGACTCGACCCGACCCGACCCGAAACCCGATTCACCCACAAAACCGACCTAACCCAAACAGAACATGTGACAACCCTCGCGAATGCGGAAATAAAACATACAAGCATGTGATTTAATTAGCGGAAATACGGTATTTTAAAACGTTTTACAAGCCAATAGAAAATACGAGGAGTGTCAGATGTTACAAACCAAACACAAAATACTACAAGAGACGTAGTCTCTCAAAATGTTATCCAACAACAAAGTTATTAGCAACTAGCTAAAATCGTCTAGAGGTGTTTCAATCCAGGGACCACGCCCGCTAGCTCACACCCAAACCCAAAATACCACAAGCAAAAAGCCATCCAATCAAGCAACCTGTTCATCATGAAAAACATGAACGCCACAGTCAGTGGGGAGTAACTCCGGGTTCTCCCAGCCATATCACATTTAACGTACATAGAAGGAAATACAAAAGTAAAGCATGCATATATATATACATGTGAAATCGATAAGGATAGATAGGCAATTCAATATATAATAATAAGAGCATATGAAGTAAATCCGTAACCATCATGTTATAGATAGACTCGGGGAAGACACTCTTAGGCAACCGATACGCTCACTAGGGCTTGCATCTCACCGTTAGCGGTATAAGTTTGATAAGATTGAGACTCGACAAACAAACCATGCCAAGTCACCCAATGATCACGAATAATCAATCATGTAATCATCCATCCAAACATACAAACACATTGACGACCTCTCTCACGGTAAATGAAACGCACTAGCACCGTGTACATGGCAAGTATGATTAAAAGCCATCCACGGGATAAAAACATTCCCTGAACGCATACACGATTCAATTCATTCGTATATGTAGACTAATTTCCTCCCTGGTAGGACGACGATAATAATACGGTTCCTAATCTAAACCTGGCCAGATTCTCGGAATACACATTTTCCGATTCGACATGGGATGACGTTTCGCATCCAAGACTCGGTCAATCATAGACGCCGAGTACCCCAAATTCGGTAGATCAATTCACGAAAGAGGCGGAAAAGAGCACAAGCCTCATAAAAAGCGGTACGCTACATGCAAATAACACCACCTCGCAAGTACACAACATTTGACGGCCGGGTCGATCAACGCATAGCGTTCGCCTCCCAACAACGCTCGATGCCCCTAACACATGCAATTAAGCAGTAGGATACATCCCCGTTCCGTGACAATTCCAGGCTGACGAACGTGGAGGTAGCCATGGGCATGAGAAGTCAAAGCACATAACAAAATAGTGCTGCAAAAACCGTAAAACATTGTAAAACCGACACAAAGTGGGACATATAAAAAACCGTCATAAAACATGAGAATAGGGAATTATATAAATTAAACTATTATAAAAATGAATCAATACATGATACATAAGCATTAGAACACGTTTATGAAGCATAATAAATAAGAAACATAGATCCCCTCTCCAAAACAACGTTGTTTGGAAACCAACTAAAACAAGGGTCCACTTCAAACGGTCATAACTAGAGTTCTAGACATGAAAATGCAGAAATTCTAAATGCCGGTGATAGCTTAACCTCTTACGGTTCCAACGGGATGTCACAAGCCCAAAACAAGCAAGTAACGAAGGAGATATGATCATTTTACGAAAAGGGGTCAGTGCAGGAAAACTGCAGTCGACTTAGGAAACTGGCAGCATGCAACGCTGCCAGCGCCCCACGACGCTGCCAGCGTCAATGGACGCTGCCAGCGTCCTATCTCGGGCACGAAAACACGAATTTCACAATTTCACTTAGGCATAACACAACATCATCTATCATTACAAATCATCAATTCTCATATCAATTATCAATTAACAACAACCATCATCAACAACACAATTCCTAAGTTTACAAATCATATTCTAAATACGATTTCTAACATGGAAAACACATAAAACACGTAAATGATATCGAGTAACCCTTCACCGTTACCTTTACGCGTCTTCAAACGATTTCTAAGTCTTCCTAGTCTCCACCTACAATTAGATCATAAAAGATGAATATAATTCACCTTTGAGAAAGACGGATAAATTGAAAAGCGAGAAAGACGGTAATTTTATTACCAAAACGGATAGAGGAAGATGAGAGGGGAAGAATAAGACGAACTTACGTGAATTTGAGCGAGAAATGAAAGAGTTATGACGATTCTAAGACGGATCAAAATGGAAACTAAGCTTTTGGGGTTTTCTTAGTGAGGAAGAAGAAGTTGAGTTGTGAGGAAGAATTAGGTTAGGGTTAGTATAAGTAGAGAGTGAGTGAAAAAAGTCAAGAAAAGTCAAAGACGCCTTAAGACGTGATTCACTTGAAAACTCGCGTAAAATCCAAATACGAACTCGGAAATTCTAAATTCGACACGGGAAATATAATTCTAAACTAAAACTAAATTTCGCTGAAAAGTATCCGTAAAATATTTTTACTATAAAAATAGGGTACATTTGCGGGTGTTAGTAGAAAACAAAAGTATCAAGGACAAGAATCGGTTTTCAAAATTAGTACGAAAACTTTTACAAGGGAAACATTTAAGAAACGAGGTTCATCTCGAAAACAGTTTAAAGAAACTTTTGATAAGTGCAAAACTTTATTTACGAATGACAAGAGTGCTCGTCACGAACGAGAACTCTAATTATCCAAATCAAATTAATGTCGGAATAGTGAAATCGAAATTCAAAACAATTGTTAGTAAGTGCAGGACTAGTCACCAGACGTCTCCAATAACAAGTCCAAACATCCAACCAACGCAAAATCCAGGTATAAAAGCAAAAGAAATCTATTTTCTCCAAAAAGTGGGTACACAATCCATCTTTAAACTTATTTGAAAAGTTAAATTAGAAATACAATATGGAAATTTGAAGGTTTCATCAAAGATAAAATAAAATAACAGGACATTACACGTACATAGAGCGACTCGCACAATTCACACACAATTCAGGGTAACAAAATATATACAAAACACGCAAAAACGAAACAAATCGAACTCTTTGGGATAGGAAGATCAAGATAAAGTCGGCAGGAAGATCTACAAGAATTCGACATCACTAACTCTACTAATAAACCAAATCCTCAAGAGAATGCAATTTACCCAATTTGCAACTCATCATTTTCAATCATCAGAAATCCTACAAAAATATTCCCTAATCACGAGATTTCAAGCCAATAACCTAATTATTCAGATCCAATTAGTATCTACTGAAGTCCTTCGGCACGGTAGACTCCACAACTAACAATCCACATGTAAGATTCATTACGTACTCTAATCTTCTTAGTTTCATCAAAACCCTTACTAGAAACCACCAACAAAATATTTATATCTAGGGAAACATGATCGCTAACAACCACAAGGTAAAGGAGACTTACCATGAAATTCCATTGATTCCATTTACTTCAAACTCATTATCCTAAATTTGCAATGAACTTTCTCATCTTCGAAAGTCATAACACAATCAAAGCAACAAACATAATTATCTAAGATTCAAACTAGCCTCATCCAAAGTCTCACGACGAGGGAAAATCCACAATCCATTATCGGTTATAAAGATTCTTTAATACGCCATAACATCCTTAATTCGATCATTACTACGCACGAAGCCTCAAATATAAATAGTCACATTCGCAAACTATGGTGGTTACTAATCCTCAAGATAAATGGGTTCACCATTCTATCTCTATAATCCATAACAACTGAGTACTCACTATCAAAAGCTTGCAATGAACATTTCCCAATTTCAAACTATGATTCCTTAAGAATAAAAGAAAATTAATAATTCCAAACCACAAATGATCAATCACTTGGCAATCAGACAACCATTCAAATCATCTAATTCATCTAAAACTCAAAATGAATCGATTTTCATTTATGACAATACTCCTCAAACTTTGGGTACTGGCTCAATTTCCCTAATGCAAAGTCTCTTTTAGAATCCACCAATTAGAGACATCTAATTCCCAAATGACATACCAAGCAACCGTTATAGTACCCAACAACAATGAACTATTATCATGATTAACTAAAAGAGTACCAAGCTCCAAATCCAAAACTACTAGGAGAAGATACATTATCACTATTAGGATTCATCCTCCAGCTTAAGTCCTATTTTCCATGATCAAATACAACCTGAAATTTGCTCAATCCAAAAACACATATTCTAACCTAAGAATTCCAAAATACATTACACTTATTCTCTGAGCCTTACAAATGGAATACCCAATCCATTAGAGAAAAGATGCAGGAGCAACGAGATAGGAAACGATAAGGAATCTCAAGGAGAACACGAGAATAAATAAGGCACGAGATTACAAGAGAGGAGCGCTGAAAATAACGAGGTCAAGAAAGAGACAAAGCAGATAGTAGAGGTATGAATATATCCGAGTAAGAAATAAGATACGAGCATGCGATTTCTTAAAGATCAATCTTGACAAAAACATTCAAGAATGGAAATGAAAAGGGATGATGGCACGAGTAAAGGTTTAAGGTTTAATTCCACAAAATTTCTCCTTTCAGGCTTAGGGTGATAGTAAAGCAACTCATCCCAAACAAAGGTCTCTTACAAGGGACCATCGTACCACAATCATCAAAGTAAGGTACACCTAGATTTAACAAATCGATAACAACCCAATTCATCCACCCCTTTCATATAACACGGATTCCTAATTGCGGAATTGCAACTCAAGCATAATAACATTCTCTCAACTCCATAATTTGACACATTCCCAAAGGTTTCAAAAACCGAAGAACCAATAAGGAATTCTCCATACTAATCTCTTTTCAACTCCTACGGCCACAAGGTAGAACACCGAATAAAACGTCATTATCAACATCATATAGCCCACGAGTTCATTATTAACAAAGTACAACCTCAAGTCAAACATCATCATTAACGTCCCAAGGTATTTCCATCATAGCTCACATCATCGAATCTCGCTCATATCTATAATCCTCAAGTAATATGGTTCAACTTACAAAGAAACCTTACTACTTCAAACGAGTCTCCGATACCATAAGATAAGATCATATCTTTAAATCCAAGAACTATATCCAAATGCTTTTCCACCAAGCCTATACTCACAAACACACAATAGGAAACCACAAGACGTCACTTAATCTCAAAAGTATTTCGCACCTCAAGATATCATTCTAAACTTCTTATTTACACCAACCAATTGACCTTCATAAGCTAACTTGGTCTTCAAAACAATACTAACTTCTAAGTCCAAAAGACTAAATTACTAATGAGTTAAGAAGTCATAGCCAACTCATTCGACCTTACACCATCGAATATCATGAACTATTTACACACAAGTCATGGCAAGCATTTATACATTAAAATCATTAAACATACCTTACAACACTTTCCTCAAGGATACCAACTCTCACCACTAGGGGAGAACTTAAGTCTACACAATTTTTTTCTCGAATCCCAAATTCATTCTAATCAACACTAACATTCCACCAAGTCTAAAATTCTTCCGACCAAGTACAATATGCCACAAACAAAAGGGTATGGTGTCCACAAAAAGGTCACATAAGGAAGTGGAGTGTACAAATTGATAAGGAGGAGGAAAGTAACAAGAGTAATTTCCAAGGGGAAAAGAAGTTAGATGACAAAGAAGCACTTAGATAGAAGGAAGAGAGCATGATACATTAAGGACGAGAGAAAACATCGATGAGGAAGAAATACACTTCAATTAGGCTTGTCAATCTTCAAATCTTTGGTAGAGGATACTTCTTCTAGGTAACACAATGATCCACCTTAAGACGGTAGATACAAACAAACATAACATCACTCAACACAATCCACAAACAAGTTAGAACCTAACAAACATCAGGTACACCAAAGACTACCACCTTAGGTCCTTAAGTCTACCCATCTCTCATTTATTATTTCAAGGTCAAGTAATTTAATTTTAGGGTTCACGTGTGTGCGTCGGGAGCGTTTAAGCTCTGATACCAACTGTGACAACCCTCGAGAATGCGGAAATAAAACATACAAGCATGTGATTTAAATAGCGGAAATACGGTGTTTTTAAAACTTTTTACATGCCAATAGAAAATACGAGGAGTGTCAGATGTTACAAACCAAATACAAAATACTACAAGAGACGTAGTCTCTTAAAATGTTATCCAACAACAAAGTTATTAGCACCTAGCTAAAATCGTCTAGAGGTGTTTCAATCCAGGGACCACGCCCGCTAGCTCACACCCGAACCCAAAATACCAAGCAAAAAGCCATCCAATCAAGCAACCTGTTCATCCATGAAAAACATGAACGCCACAGTCAGTGGGGAGTAACTCCGGGTTCTCCCCGCCATATCACATTAAACGTACATAAAAGGAAATACAAAAGTAGAAGCATGCATATATAGATATACATGTGAAATACGATAAGGATAGATAGGCAATTCAATATATAATGATAAGAGCATATGAAGTATAATCCGTAACCATCATGCTATAGATAGACTCGGGGAAGACACTCTTAGGCAACCGAATACGCTCACTAGGGCTTGCATCTCACCGTTAGCGGTATAAGTTTGATAAG
>JAIUZE010028420.1:0-10821 GCA_022085475.1 Heliosperma pusillum
CGATGCTACATTTCGTAGATGTAGACTAATTTCCTCCTGGTAGCACGACGATAATAATACGGTCCTAGTCTAAACCTGGCCAGGATCTCGGAATCACGTTTTCCGATTCGACATGCGATAACGTTTCGCATCCAAGACTCGGTCTTACAATATATATGCCGAGTACCCCAAATTCGGTAGATCAATTCACGAAAGAGGCGGAAAAGAGCTCAAGCCTCATAACAATCGGTACGCTACATGCAAATAACACCACCTCGCAAGTACACAACATTTGACGGCCGGGTCGATCAACGCATAGCGTTCACCTCCCAACAACGTCGTCGTATGCCCACTAACACATGCATTTAAGCAGTAGGATACCTCTCCGTTCCGACATTCCAGCCTTACGAACGGGAAGGTAGCCAAGGGAATGAGAGTACAAAGCACAAGACAAAATAGTGCTCAAACCGTATGATTTGTAAAAACCGACTCAAAGTGGGACATATCGAAAACCGTCACGAAACATGTGATACAAGCGAATAAAATTCATATATTCAAAACATGAATATTATAAGTCACTACGTACAAATATACGATAAACGGATCATGCGAACTATTATAAATTACGAGTTTTAGAAATTATAGGAAAAGCATACAGCCGTGTTCCAGGCCGGTCAGGGGACCGGCGGCCGGTGGGCCGGCTCAGAACACAGGCAAAAATCCAAAAATCACAAAAACAGAGAAATGTGGTCTAGGCCGGTCTATGGACCGGCGGCCGGTGGGCCGGCTCAGAGCACCCCTATACAAAAATTCCCAAAAACTTCAATATTGTTACTGATGTGTTCCCAGCCGGTTGGCAGACCGGCGGCCGGTCGACCGGCAGGGAACACCAGTTCACCCGAGAGCCTCTTTCACTTAACCAATTCATTTCAATTCTCATATATACTTCAAATTATCATCAACAATCAATATACATCATCAACATTCATCATATAACAACATTCATTAATCATAACATGATTCCTTAAAACTTTCTTATCGTATTCCTAACGTACCTATTCCTTAGCCATATAAAGCCTGGTAAAACACGTAATGATACCGAAGTAAACCTTCACACCGTTCCCTTCAAGCTTCTCTACTAATCGTCAAGCTCCTCTTCAATAAGAAAATAGTCTTTGTCGGGTTCTTGGAGGTCACCACCTACAAATAGATCATAAAAGATGAATGAAATTCATCTTGAGAAAGACGGAAAATTTGAAAAGCAAGAAAGACGATGATTTTAACATCAATACGGATAGAGGAAGGTAAGGGGAGTAGAATGATACGAACTTACGCGAATTCTATCAAAGAACGAAGGAGATACGATGATTCAAAGATCAAAAATAAAGAGGGAGGCAAGGTTTCTTAAGGAAGAAGAAAGGGTTTTGTGTTTGTGTTGAATGAAATAGGTTAAGGAGGGAGTATGAGTATGTATGAGTAAAAGTCAACAAAAAGTCAAACTCGCCTTAAGACGGGATTCTCATAGAATCTCGCGGAAATTCCAAATACGAACTCGGAAATTCTAAATTCGACTCGAAACAATAAATTCTAAATTAAAACTTAAAATTACTGAAAAGTATCCGTAAAATATTTTCAATATAAAAATAGGGTACATTTCCGGGTGTTACAAGTTGTTTATGTACGTGTTGCTACAGTGTTTATCCAAGGCTATGAGACAGTACTATTCTTACCTTTTGTGTTTTCCCTTTTATTATATTTTAGTGTAGAAAACTACCTCATTGTGATTTGCTTATTCCATTTGGCATATTTGATTATAAAGTTTAACTTAGATGAATACAACTAAATGGTGTCTACCTTAGTACATTATATGTGTTATACCAGTGTGTATGTACTAATGTACATATGTTTATTCAATTCCATAGGAGGAGAGTAACTACCACAAACTTGTTGGTAGCTTAACCATTTTGGTTTCAGCAAGATATCAAAAAAATTGGATGGACTATTCAGGTTCGTATGTATAGACTATTTAGTAGTTGTGCCATTCAGAGGCAGGAGCAATGTAGCTTGGGGTAGGACCTTTCTAATTTCTATATGGGACTAAGCTCGTTCGCTGCGAATCCGATGATTTATTGAGGTAATTACATTGACGAACCTAAGTTTGTGCATATAGAATTAGTTCAATTTCTGAGATTACATGTTAGCTAGGACTCTAGAACGAATTAGGTTGTCCGTTATTAGATTTTTTCTTAGCAGGCTGAATATAGTGAACCAAAGTATAAATGGGTATTGAGATTTTTGTAGGCTGCGGACGATGTCGTCTATGTTCACCAAGTGTTCGACAAATTGCCGCAACCAAAGTTACTTTTTTTCCCCTATTGGGTCTATTTATATCTAGGTGCTTCTTCTAGGAGACTTTCGTTTGTATGTACATTATTTCTTCTAGGATAATGAAGGTGACACCTTTATTATATACAATTTAAATATTTGAGAGTTGATGTTTCATGATAAATCCTTGACTATATTGCCTCATATTTGATTTTTGGGTGAGGGAAATGACTCGCTTCCTGGTTTACAAGCTCCCGACTTTCAACAACTAGAAGGTTTAGCAATATTTACATTCAAGTAATCTATAATAAAAGACCATGAGAATTGTTTTAAGTATTTGAAATATTAGTAACCAAAGTCTATGTTCTTATAATGGTATAGAATGTAAAGACCTTAGTGTACTGTCAGTTAGCATAATAAATAAGAAACTTTATGGTACTCTTCGTTTATCATTTGGTCCTTGCAGAAAGTGTTTTGGTTTGAAGGACAATTTGAGGCTAGGAAAAAACTTGGTGCGCCTAAGAAGCAGTTGCAGCGGTTATGGAATCGTCCTGTTACATTACGTCACATAATCTCCCTTTTAGACCAAATCGAGGGATTATCTAAGGTATATACTATTCATGAACATTGTATTTAAATGCTACTACCCCATGCGTATATGTGTTTCCATGTATTCTCTTACAATTAATGTTTGTCCTTTCCTTGATTAATATATACGGACTACTTTACATGAGATCTCAATTTGAAGCTAAACATTGATATGTCGAAGTTCTTTTCTTGATTTTATTAATTGCAACTTTGTAGGTGTCGATAACGTATAATAGTCATCTTAGAACTTCTTACGAGGATGAGGTAGCCTTACCCCCTATTGTCCGAGATTCAATTCTAGAAATGTGTAGCCTTTCCCCTAATCCAATCCAATAAAATTACCCGTTTGTGTCGAGGTTTCCAAATTTTGACCCTTTTTTTTTCGGCAGCAGTAAAGTTTTTATCTTGCTATTAGTCCATCGCTCCTTTTGCTAGCTCATGTGCCAACTTATTAAGGTTGCGAGGAATAAAACTAGAACGTAAACAGTGAAAGAAAGGTAACAATGCTTCAATATCCCTAATGATATCGACCGTCATATGTTGAGGTTGATCAACACCCGTTATTTGATTAAGGACATGGAGACAATCAGATTGCACATGAAGGTGAGTGATTGTTTGATTTCGTGCCTATTGAAGTACTCCTCAGATACCAATTGCTTCAGCCTGTGATGCACACTTCGCTTTTGTTTTGGTGGCATTTGTGAAGAAAGGAATACTATTTTGACCCTAAAAGAACCAATAGTAGGATTAATCCCAAAAATGAGTTGGGGTCAGCTAACACAGGATCATCCTCGGAAATCGTTAATGATGGAATGGGGTGAAAAGTTAAGGAATTATGAATTCATGATTAATAATCGGTTACAACTTAAAATTGTGAATGTTTTTAAATGAAATTTGACTAAAAATGTAAAAAGTTATGAAAAATTAAAATATGACACGAGCTTTAAGGGAATAGAAAATATGTTAAAATATGGGTAGAAGTCTTTCGGGACTTAGATTTCAAAAAAAAAATGTACTTGTAAATTTGTAATGTGTAAGAATTGCTCCACGACGTTTATAAAGATGGAGAATTGGGTGATATTATCTCTACTTTTGTGTTGGTGGAATATAAGGAGTAGATGTTTGTGGAAAACAAAAATCGTAGCGGGACGAGGGAGGATGAATGGAAAATGCAGTATCTCAATCTTTGAAAGCGGAAATGAGCTTCACCTTGGTTATTTGTATGTTATAGTACGTGTTTGTCCTTTTACGTTCAGATTGTTATAATATACCCGAAATGATGAAAATTAATGGGGCTAGGGTGACACTTAAACCAAATAGGGCCGTGCTATATTGTTGAGATGATATATGGTTACAATCTATATTAGCCCCGTAATTTGATTTTCCCCTAAGAATAAGTTCTCTGTGTTTTGTAAGTATACTCACAAGGCATTTTGTTAAAATGCTAAGGTCTATGAGGCGAGTGATGTAGAAGTTTTATTTAAGATATTGATGTTGATTAGGGGGAAGTGTTTGGTAGTTTAAGGCTCTAACCTCTTTGTGTTTTGCATACACTGACATGATATGTTTATTTTAATATTTCATGATATGCATTACGCTGCAGGTTCGTGGAGAGCTAGATACAAAGTAAGGAGGACCAAGTTACTTAGGTGCTATGCTGAGGCGCTTCTATAATGTATGTGGCGTGTTTCTATAAAGATAACTTAATTACATGGATTGAAATTTCTGGATTATTACTCTTTCTACTTTAACATTGCCATGTAGTTGAATTAGAGTGCGGTATGACAAGCGTGAGAAGCTTCGATATGTTGTGCGGGGAAATTTGGGATTTCATGTGTTATCTGATGATTCAGTGAGGTTCAATGTCAACGGTCAATGTGACGTTGGCAAAGATTTAAAGAAGGTTTGTAATTTTTTTCTACGTTTCTGTAGAATTTCATTTCATTCTTCAGAATAACTATGGGCTGCCTACTAAGCTCCTTTATCTGTAACTGATAGGTTTTCTATAACACAAATGGGTAATAGAGAATCAACTAATATAGTATCTGTCCTTTTTCATGGATAGGCAACTTAATTCAGTCTTTCAGCATATTCCGGAAAATTAATGTTTTCTTAAACAAAAGGCGCTTCGTAAATATCAACGTACTAATAAATTTAGTTATTTTTGGTCTTCTTATTGTCATATAACTCATGTCCTTTTCTGTCATTTGCAGGTTCATGCATGTGGCTTTAAAGTGTACTCTTCTGTTGCAATTACATTTCAAAAGATGAGTATGCCATCTATACAAGTCCCATGTCTTTTCCTGCCGCTTTCTAGCTTTATCTGCATGTTAACAACACAGACAGTTGCTGCCACCTATTACTATTAGAAGTAATTATGTGTATATGTGTCTCTTTTGTGTTTTTGGTTTGTAGTATTGCTCTGAAACTGTTTCTTTGTTGCATGTACTTATTGGAATTTTCCCTATACTATTCATATAGTAACTAAGAAGAACTCAAATCTTTTTCCTCTCGCCTTTGAATATCCTATTTGGTTCACATCTTAACACAAATTACATCCTCTACGACTGCACTTTTTATCATTGACACTGTCAGTTTAAAGGAGATCTTACTACATCATTATGTACATTAAGTTTAAGGTAAGTACATGCATATAATTGTGTTAAATTTTCTTTATGCATGAACAAAGATAAAATTTTCTTTGGACTACTACTTATTAACACTGAAAACGCCAATCCGAGTCTGTTCTTATCTGATCGTTAACTGCATAAACTCCAAAATAAATATATGCATCATAGTTTATTAATTTTTGCAGATGAATATGGACATCACTTCTACACTACCTGTAAACTAAAGTTTTATTTTTTTCTTTTTCTCATGTAACTTACTTCTATTGTTTCGATGGACAACATTTTCACTTAATGACTACGAGCCTAGGACTATGCTTTTACCAATTTATACACGAGTGTTTGGTGGTTAACCCGAAAGTTCCTATTTATGTTTCTAAATTTTCCGATTATGAAACCGCCTTTTTAAAATCGGATGTAGTATAATAGAATAATTTTGGTGAATAGTTCGTTGCTTTTTTTTGGTTTTGTAATTCCAAATTTAGTTGAACATTATTACTTAAACTAAGTTAGGACAAAATGATTAACTTGAAAGAAATAAACTCATTATCGTTTTATATAAAAGACAAACCGATCTCTATGATAGATAAAAGGTCGTTTGCAACTTCTACTTTGATTTTCTCCTGTGTTTTCTGCTTCGTTTTTACGGTTTTTTTTGCAGGAAAATTGGTGTTGTTTATTGTTTTATTATGAATTTTTTTATTTTTTTACTATACAAAGGTTTTTTATATTACTACATTAGCTTACGCTTTAGGTTGTTCAGAAAATAGACCATCAAGTATGAGTGAAGGTACCTTACAAAATAGATGTACACTACTTTTGGGATCTCTTTTTAAATGGACTCAAAAAATACGTTATCAAGATTAACCAAGCTACTGGTCAATGTGATTTTGCGTACAATTTTTTTTACAAGTTTATTTACTAAGTTTTTTTATCACTCTGTATTATCTACACATTTTATGCTATGCGAACTTTTTTCGTTGCGTTTGAATATTTACTTGTCTTTTTTATCAAATATATCCATTTATTTAGAAACTAATTTTCTGCTACATACTTTTATATTATTAAAATTATTTTGTTGATCGTATAACAATTTAATACATGTAAAAATATTACTTTTTTTACTATACATTTTTTGTCAAGTTTATTATTCTAAGAAAGAAAACGGGCAGATCTAACGCTATAGGCGTTGTACTTATACCATATCATTTACATTAACCTTCTATTACGTCTTATCTGCTTCCAGGGGAGAACCCAGTAGGTGGCAAGGGGTAGCGGTTGCTATCCCAAAGCAAAAAAAACTAGTTTCGACGCTCGTATTTTGATACCCCAAATCTGACAGTAAAAGGAATAATATAAATAAAAGACAAAGTATATGCAACAAAATTGGGGTGGCTCAGTGGTAAAACCTATAGTACTAGAGGCAGAAAGTTTAGAGTTTGACTCCTTCTATAATTAATTGCCTTTTTTTTCCATTGAATATTTATGTGTTCCTTCACATTTTTCGTGACAACCATTTTTAGCGAAAAATCGTTTAATATTTTTGCTACCCCAAAGTTTTAGTACTCGGCTCGCCCCTGTCTGCTTCTTTAGAATTGCACATGATATTGACATTTTAATGCAATCGCGATTACCATAGTTTTGAGATGCTGAATCTTCAAGGTTGAAAACTCAATTTATTTACTGTTGGAATGCGTATACCATTTTTTTTATGAATAGTCAAAGAGGCGTAAATAAATTTTCATGATACTCAGAAGGACAATAAAAAAATTACTAATATTTGCTTCTTTTACATAATTTATTCGCCGCGTATCTAGAGGTTTTTCGGTTATGCTGAATAATTGTTCAATATGAATCTATTCAACCACGCTGCATCGTGTTCAAGAAAAATCGCCCAGTCTTGTCGCCTTCTACTCGAAAGGGTAAAAAAAAAATCCCATCTTCAACATCATATATTTCGTGTCTTTTTCTTTTTTTACTTTTTCTAAATGATAGAAACATCTTTGAAGGTTTTTCACATCCGCCTGATATGCCGTATGTTCTTCCTTTGTCGTCCTTGTGTCGTTATTGCGGCGCAAAACTTTTCAAAAATGAATCACAAAGCTTCTGTTGTTGCCAAGGAGATGTGCGCCTTACACATAATGTGATGCCGGTTGATCTTCGCATGCTGTTTACGGCGTATGACACAACCTCCCCAAACTTCAGAAAATATGTTATGTTATATAACAGCTCTTTCACGTTTACTTCATTCGGAGTTAAGAAAGACCGTGAACTCGCTCAGAGAAACCGTGGAATATATACCTTTAGAGTGCAAGGTCAACTTTACCATATCATTAATGACATTCTACCAAATGAATATCCTCCTAGATATATACAACTTTATTTTTTTGACACGGATCAAGAACTATGGCATCGCCTACAGATTTGTCCTGAAGTTGAGCATAATGTGATTCGTATTTTGATGCGCGTTATGCAACTAAATCCCTACACTCGCTTTTTTAAATCCCTTTTTTTAAATCCCTGAGGAACGTAGGTATAGATAACGGCAGCCGAATTGTAATAAAATCGGATCCAATTCAAGATCAAAGGACTCATAATGCTCTTACGACCTAACAAGTTGCAGCCATTTGGATTGAAGACGAAAATTCTTCGCAGCCTCCTCGGCATGATATAGTTGTATATGCAAACTCCGGTACAAGTCATAGAATATTACATTACTATGGTTGCTATGATCCATTACAATACCCTGTCTTGTTTCCTTTTAGCGGAACATGATGGCATCAGCGTATCTACCGAGCTAGCGCAAATCCCCGACGTTGCCCTGAATGCCCGTCTTTTCCGATAAATGAGGTTCTTATACAAACAACATATAACTTACTTTAAAATGAAGACCAAGGTTTGCACTTGTGCATCATATTTCGTTTTCTCAAAAAAAAAAATGCCTTAATCAACGTGTTTTTAACGTTGTTTTACTTGCAGTTGCAGGTACTTCTGATTCGGAAAAAAAGTGTCATGTATGGAGTATTATTGCTATCAACTTCAAATTCGCCCAACTGATTCTTCTATATTGTTAAGAAGTGGTCGTATTCTCCAACAATATGCGGTCGATATGTACATCAAAATTGAAACTACTCGACTTGACTACATACGCAATAATCAGAATCTAATTCGTGCAGATCTATATCAAGGGGTTACTGACAGTCATGTCGTTGGACAAAGATATGGCGCTAATATCGGTCGTTGTTTCATATTACCGACAAGTTTCATTGGATGTGATCGCGATTTTAGACGTCGATACCTTTGTTCAATGACTGTGGTGCAACGGTATGGGAAGCCAGATATATTTATGACAATGACATGCAATCCTCATTGGCCAGAAATTGAGCGTGAACTATCACCTTTTGAGGAACCGCAAAACAGACCTGATCTTGTTTCTCGGGTTTTCAGAGCAAAATTATTTGAGTTGAAGAAAGATATTTCCGTGCGAAAAATATTTGGCAATGTTGCGGGGTACGTTTACGTCGTTGAATTTCAAAAGAGAGGTCTACCGCATGCACATTTTTTAATTATTTTAGAATCTGATAGTAAGATAAGAACACCTGACCAATATGACGAATTCATCTGCGCTGAGTTGCTCAACGCTGAAGAAAATCATCACTTGTACTCTTGTGTTGTACGTCATATGATGCATGGACCTTGCGGTAGAGAAAACCCTATAAATCCCTGCATGAAAGACGGTTGATGTAAGAATAATTATCCCCGTGCATTTGCAGATACAGCAACAAATGGTCGTGATTCGTATCCTATATACCGTCGAAGGGATACATGTGTTCATGTAAACTGTAACACCCGGAAATGTACCCTATTTTTCTAGTAGAAATATTTTACGAAATCTTTTCAGCAAATTTAAGTTTTAATATACAATTTTAAGTTTCGAGTCGAATTTAGAATTTCCGAGTTCGTATTCGGAATTTCTGCGAGATTCCATGAAAATCCCGTCTTAAGGCGAGTTTGACTTTTCTTGACTTTTGAGTCGAGTTTGACTTTTCTTGACTTTTGAGGCGAGTTTGACTTTTCTTGACTTTTGAGTCGAGTTTGACTTTTCTTGACTTTTGAGTCGAGTTTGAATTTTCTTGACTTTTAAGTCGTTTTGACTTTTCTTGACTTTCGAGCCGTCTTTGACTTTCGTTGACTTTCTCCTATATATACTCCCTCATACTCACCTTAACCTAATTCACTCCCTCACAACTCAATCTTCTTCTTCCTCACCATAAACACCAAAACCTAGCTTCTATTTCTTCCAAGCTTAGATTCGTCATAGTTCGTTCATTTCTCGCTCAAATTCTCGTAAGTTCGTCTTATTCTTCCCCTCTTATCTTCCTCTATCCGTATTGGTAATAAAATTACCGTCTTTCTCGCTTTTTAAATTATCCGTCTTTCTTAAGGTGAATGATATTCATCTTTTATTATCTAATTGTATGTAGGTGGAGATTAGGAAAGCTTAGTAATCGATTAAAGACGCGTAAAGGTAACGGTGAAGGGTTACTCGATATCATTTACGTGTTTTATGTGATTTCTAGGATGGAAACCGTATGTAGATTATGGTTAGTAAGCTTATGACTTGTATTGTTGTTGATGGATGTTGTTAGTTGTTAATTGATATGAGAATTGATGATTTGTAATGATAAATGAGGTTTTTGTGGTTGATAACATGTTGATTTTTGTTCGTCCTTGAGTCCCGTGAAGGACGCAGGCTGCGTTGGGGGACGCAGGCTGCGTCGTAGGACGCAGGCTGCGTCGTAGGACGCAGGCCGCGTCACCCGCTGGAAACAGAATTTTTCCTGCACTGACCCCTTTTCGTAGAATGATCATATCTCCTTCGTTACTTGTTTGTTTTCGGCGTGTGACATCTCGTTGGAACCGTAAGAGGTTAAGCTATCACCTCGACTTGGAATTTCTGCATTACCATATCTAGAACTCTAGTTATGACCGTTTGAAGTGGACCCTTGTTTTCGTTGGTTTCCAAACAACATTGTTTTGGAGAGGTGATCTATGTTTTTATTCATTATGCTTCATAAACTTGTTCAAATGCTTATGTATCATGTATTGACTCATGGTTATCATATTTAAACTTATATGAATCCCTATTCTCATGTTTTGTGACGGTTTATGGTATGTTCCCACTTTGAGTCGGTTTTTACAAATGAGTCGGTTTGAGCACTATTTTGTCTTGGGCTTTGTATTCTCATTCCCTTGGCTACCTTCCCGTTCGTAAGGCTGGAATGTCGGAACGGAGAGGTAT
>JAIUZE010028421.1:0-31248 GCA_022085475.1 Heliosperma pusillum
TATGGAAAATCAAGTTTAAGTTATAATAATGTTTTTCTTGTCATTTCTTATAGGGGAAGATTTTGAAGACGAGTTTGGAGACTCGTATATTTTGGGTGAAGATTAGTAGACGGGTTTATTATTTTATACTTCTTATTTTGGTGCTAATTGATCTTGCTAGCTAAGGTAACGATTCCGAGTTACTCGACGATTTAATGTTACATAGCTTTTGTTTCTTTTGTTTTTTTTGGTTCATCTTTCGTTTTTGTTCATGGTATTATGATTTATGGATTTTTACTAGTAACATGATAAGTGGTTATGATTTTCATGTTGTATGATATTTTTAATATATTAGTGTTCTTGATGAATTTGGATGATTTTTCATAACCATGATTTTTATATGAATGATGGTTGAATTGGATGTTTAAAAATGGATGTTGTTTATAAAAATCATGTTAGAATTAATTTGGAAGGGTGGTGGTTTTGGACCGTGTATGGTGGCCGGAAGTGGGGCTGGAAAACCGACCCAAACCAGCCGGTTCAGGCCCGGTCCAGGCCGGTCTGGGTTGGTCCATGGTGGGTCCGGGTTTTGGTCTTTGGGTTGTGTCGATACTTGGTAGTTATGTTGTTGTTTTGACGGGTTTTAATTATGTTAAGCATGCGGGAAATATTAAGAAATGGTTTTTAGTAAAGTTGTAAAAACAGCCAAAACAGTCCAACCAAGCCCATGTTAGGTCCGGCCCAAAAATCAGCCCGTGGGTCCCACTTTGGGACTTGTGACGGTTTTTGAGTTATTGTCATTTTATCGTGTTTTGTAATATTTAGCAAGTGGGAAATGTTAATAAGTAATGTAACACCCCGACCCAAACCTTGGGTCGGGAGCGGTCACTCATGATAGCTCTCCAGGCTGTGTACATGGCCCACAGATCAACACGGGTCCTTTGCAGCGCATTTTGTCCTCACTCATGCACATCCCGGGAACCTTCCCAGGAGGTCACCCATCCTAAGACTACTCTTAGTCAAGCACGCTTAACTTTTGAGTTCTTTTGCATGGATGACCAGAAAAGAAAGTGCACTTTGTTGATATGAGTAGTACTTTCAAACCCTTTAAGCATTAGTCATTTAAGCCTATCAATGGACCTCTTCAACAAACGTGGGGTGTTACAATCACCCCCACTTGAAGAACGCAATGTCCTCGTTGCGCCTGGGAGCATAACCGCTAACCCAGAATCCTCCCCCGCTAGGTGGGTGATCACAATGGAGCGTATAACAACTGCCTCCATCACCACACGGTCGCAGGGTTGCTCTGATACCATTTGTAACACCCCGACCCAAACCTTGGGTCGGAAGCGGTCACTCATGATAGCTCTCCAGGCTGTGTACATGGCCCACAGATCAACACGGGTCCTTTCCAGCGCATTTTGTCCTCACTCATGCACATCCCGGGAACCTTCCCAGGAGGTCACCCATCCCAAGACTACTCTCAGTCAAGCACGCGTAACTTTTGAGTTCTTTTGCATGGATGACCAGAAAAGAAAGTGCACTTTGTTGATATGAGTAGTACTTTCAAACCCTTTAAGCACTAGTCATTTAAGCCTATCAATGGACCTCTTCAACGAACGTGGGGTGTTACAAGTAAAATATTTAATTAAAAAGGTTTTTCATAATATTATTATTTCTCACATGTTAGAAATTATAATACGAGATTATAGTTTAATTTGATATCCTTTAAGTCAAGCGGGTTGGGTAAGAATTAATAATTCACATGTTAGAAATTAGAATGAAATAGCATGAAATGAATGTGATATTCTTATGTTCAAGCCTAAATGGCTAAGACTCTGTTTCTAGCCGGTTTGACCAAACGGGTTTGGTCAAACTACGATCTAGTCAGCCCCGTTTTGACTGATGACCCGTCGCGGGACTCGGGTCGGGGATTTGTCTTCAGGTAAGGTTTTATTTAATGAATGAATGAATGAGCCTTTGTAGATATGAGGCGATATGATATTTGAATATGAGTTGTATGCAATTAGTCACATGATAGGAAGTTTTCCCGTGACTGTTTTATTATATGGTTGGTGTCGTGTTGACTAAGTACCCATAGAGAATTATGAGCATATGGCGTCTTGACCATTCTAATTCTAAATGAGTATCTTGGACCATGACATTGATAGGCCCGTACTATCTTTAACGAGTATATAGTTCATGGGTAATAGCTTTTGTGTCACTGGCTTGGGCCTTTTGATACCAAGCCGGGGGCATGGCATCCTAAGAGTTCCGCTTTGGGAAGGGAGCCAGCTTAAGTACTAGCCATCTCTGCTTAGGGGGTCGCCTAGTAGAGTTCTCATGTACGGTTATGTCATGGGGACGAGGAATGGGTTAGACGTTGTCGCTAGGTCTGATCAGTCTAGGACTAGGATGTTTATCCTACCTTGTGTATAGCCTCGAGTTACAGAAGTCGACTATTGGCCGTACTAAGAACTTATGCCTGTTTCTAGACGTATTGGTCTTTCATGTTTGATGATTCTATGAATCTTAGAAGGTGAGATGCAAACCGGCTAAGGTTGATAGAGTTTGGATTACCGGTTGTTAACTGATTCACATGATTACGTGTTGATAGGGTTTGAGTGTATCAGGG
The DNA here is from genome assembly GCA_022085475.1 of Heliosperma pusillum. Lineage (NCBI taxonomy): Eukaryota > Viridiplantae > Streptophyta > Magnoliopsida > Caryophyllales > Caryophyllaceae > Heliosperma > Heliosperma pusillum. The sequence continues at coordinate 2,615 of JAIUZE010028421.1, forward strand.
CCATGTTTTTAAAAATGGTAACTGCTGACCAGCATACCTACCACCTGTCCCTACCTCGTGTTATAGGTTGTTTAACAGATGTCACATGATAGCTTTCATAATGATAGGTTATATGTTAGTTAAATTGTTTTTCATAACGCAATGAAAAGCATATCGTATATGTTAAGTTTTTTATTTTCCATATACATTTCTTTTATGTTATTATGTTTTATTAAACTCGACATTTCGTGGCTGGGAGAACTCGGAGTTACTCCACACCGACTTGGCTTCCGTTGTTTATATTTAATGCGGTTGGCATGTTTGTGATGCATACTTGGGTACATTGACGAGCTAGCGAGCGAAGTATTTACCTTGGACCTATATTCGGTTCTTAGGATTGTATATTATTATACACTCTTTTATTTCCGTATTTTTACGGGAGATATGTCTCCCGTGATTGGATATTTCTTATGTATAATATTATTTCCTTTTTGTTATGAACCTTTTGCTTTAAGACACCTTCGTTATGATGAATATATTTAATAGTAGGTTCCGGTTTTAAAATTTACCGATTTTCACTAAAGTGAACCTATTAGAAACGTATTCTCATCTTTTATTTATTTAAATTATTGGTTTATCTTTTCGCAAATTTGAGGGTGTCACACATCCAATTATCCATTATCATCTTATATCATATCTTATATCTCTTATCATCTTTTTATATCTTTTAGCACACTTTCTTACAAGTTTTAGAATATAGTTTATTTCTTAGTGTTCCTCTAGTGTTTTCATAGCTTTTGTTATTGGATATTTGTTCTTTACTTTCGTTCTTATATACTCATATTCCAAACTCGGTAATTCTCTATCTTTTACTATGCAATTTTCATCATGAACTTTAAACTAATTATTATTGTTTTCATATTGTTGTTGTTAGGAAATCAATCTAAAGTTAATCTAGTTAAAACCGAAATATTAGTTAACATGTCACATTATACTTTATGAATCTCCTAAGAGCATAGGACCTCCCATATTAATAATATTAATTCGTAAAATTTGTATCCTTATATCGTACATTTGACCATTTTAGATAATTATAAAAGAAAAAAATATATTAAATAATCCATTTGACATATTTTTATGTTATTCGCTATTACGGAGATATAGTTTATATCGGAAATACATTGTATGGGAGACCGCCCGAACTAATCGCATTGGCTTAATAGGACACGTGTCTTTGGAGATGATGATGGTCCCTAATGCTTGCTAAGTGCCTCTCTCAAATAGGTTGACTTGGCATTGCTATTTGTGACTCCTCAATGCCACGACTTGTTGGCCAAGTCATTTACTTGCTATAAATCGAATTTCACTCGCAACTTTGTTAAGAGATAACAAGTTTCGACTCTGTCTTAATCTAATACATACACTTACAGTAATAAAAGTGAGCAATGTTCCATAATGTTTCGTAGATAAACTATTACTCTATATATAAAGAAAATAAGGTCTGCTATATCCAATTCAGGTATGATTTCGGGATCTTTCGTCGTTATAATTATTTATTTACCGTTTTATACATATATAAAATACGTAGATTGTATAAGGTAACTGTTTATATTATTTTGTCCTTAAGTTTTGTATAAGAACCGTTATAATGCTTTTTTGAAGTCGGGACTTCCGCCATAAAACTTATAAATTCATTTTTTTCTTGTATAAATAATAGAAATAAAGAGTAAAGCCCTTATCGTAAATGTTATCTTTTATTGAGTTAAGGCCGTCACTCAATCATAAGGATTACATAGTATATTAGTATGTACGTATATGGACTTAAGATTGGATACTATACAAGTACGTAATTATTCAAGAATCTAATTAAACTTACAAGAGTATATATAGTAGGAAGGTATTGATAATTAGTGTGTATAGAACTAGCTTTATGATGAGTGTATGGTATATGCTTGTCAGGGAGAGAATTAATGGCATGAAAGCTTCGTGTAAGAACTATAAATTGATAGTTGTGAAATTCAAGAACATAGCCAGATGATTCATATTATCATCTTTACATTATTCACGGATCATTTTTATCTATATATATATATACTTAAGGACTATTATTATGTTAAGAGAAAACAAATAAAAGAGAAATAAAGAGTAATGATGACTCATCTTATCGCTAAAACTAAACTAGAATATTAACTCATAAAAGCTAAATAAAGGGCATAACCTCGTATGTAGAAATAAATTGCAAGGTGGCCGATGTATTAACGGTTATAAACAAATTAAACTTCTATAAAGGGTAGTATAAATAAATTTTTGCCTGTACCTGATAGAAGAAAATAAGAAGTGATATAGCGAACAAATAAGATAAAGTACAGTAGATTAGACGGCTACTCTACTATTGAAATAAGATGACAATATTATATTATTGGTATTTGTTTCAATGTTTCATTGCCATATTCGTATTATGGTTACTTTATTGCTTAGATGTTGTGCTAGTTTTCATATATGTTATAATGTTTGTCATGCTCTTACTCTTGTTATAATACATAATTGGCCAATTGTAGCATTCGGGATACGATTATTGGTTTGAGATGACATTATTATGAAAACCAAAACTGTGTACACAGTAGGGGCGTTGGCTCCAATAAAGAAAAGGAGCGTTGGCTCCACGTGAATTAAAGGAGCGTTGGCTCCAGGGGCGTGGGCAACATGTGAAAAGTAATGTCTCTCATCCATTAATGGTATACCGATATTAGTGTGCTGTGAATATATGTTTATATATATATCTATCTTGTTGGTATTGAAGTGATAAATGATATAATTTTTGGATGGCCTACTGGTATCCAGTAAGCTCGTACTCCTGGCATAATAAGGAAAATTTTTCATGAATAAAGGAAACCGTAATGTCTCTCTTGTTCGGTAATGGTAGACCGACACTAATGTGATATGAATATGTATTCATGAAAATAAGAAATAATACAATGTTTTAGATACCTGACTGGTTTATGGCAGGAAATACTGTATGCTGGTAAGTTATTATACTCGGGTAATTTATGGTACTCGGGAAGTGATTATAATGAGGAGAATGTTAATGAATAATGAAAATGACATAAGGACGGTGGAGGCAACCGGGATCATACTCTGCCTGTGGTTGGCTGATCCGGTTATTTTAATATATTTTTCAGATACAAGTATCAGGGAGGGTCAAGAGTGAGAAACTCCATATAAGTGTATTTGTTTTATTGTATAAGCCTTGTATTTTCCGGAAGGAAAATACGGCGGTGACGCCCTGTAATTCCGCTGCTGTCTATTATAAATATAAAGATCTATTTTGAGCTACATGTCTGTTTTTCGGGGCGTTACATTTAATTGGCTAGTTTACTAGCAGGTTTGAAACAGGCACATGCAAAGAAAACCATGGGCCCGTCACCCGTGGATTCAGGGTTGTGCCTTTTCGAAAATCGATCAGGGTAATTTTAAGCATATCTAGTATAAGTACGGCTATGGGTAGCATATCTAGTATAAGTACGACTATGCGAGAACACGTAAGACTCATAACGATCTAAACAATGTTCTGGGGCATAATTGACAAAAATTGGCAGTCCTAACTAGTACGTAGATATATATGTTTGTAATTACATTTAACAAATGACCAGGAAATAGTTTTTTTTTTTAATATGGGTAAGGAATACCACAATAAAATAGAAAGAAATTGAGCTACTTAACATAAGTCATGATAATATTGAAGACATGTGCTCATGGTTCTGTACTTGGTTTGGCGTTAAATATAAAATAAAATGTTAGTACGAAACTTGGGGCAAGCAATAATCTTGAAAATTAAGGTCTTGAGATCTTAATAGTTCTCAAAAAAACCTTCCTCCAAAATGCAAATAAGGAGGCTAATGACTATTAAATGCATCACATAAATAATGAAACAAATAATAATAAATTATTTAATTAAACTTACCTTTTCACTAAATTTAATTTCTGCTTCAAATTACAGTATTTTCACAAAATTCTAAACTATAATCGTCTAAATAAAGTAATATAAAGTAACAGAAAGTTAATAAACTATAAATAGCTAATTTTTTAATTAGAGAATGATTTGAGTTATACTCGGTATATAACAAAACGGTAAACTACTATTATTAGTTCGTGATAAAAAATTTAGAAAATATATAATTTAAAATCATTGGCTTTATCTTGTGAAAAATATTTTCATTCAAATACATCTCAGTCAAAAACTTATTTCTCATGATTAGTTTTCAGTTCAAACTTTTTTTTTGCCTAAAATCTGAATATAATGATAAAAAATGCGAATAATTAATGACACCAATTTTACATAAGTAATATACTGAAAATAAAAAAAATCTATATAACATGCATCAGTGCATGCAATGAACGAGGTCCAAACTAGTAGAAGTATTATTTAATCCATTTTAAAATACAATAAAATAATATGTCCATTCAAACAAACCTAACCTGATAAAAGTCAGTTGTCTTTCTCTAGGCGATCAAATACTAACTCATAATGTTAGATGAACAAATTTTTATTTTTAGTAAAGCATTTTCCTTTATGTTTTATAAGAACATTCAACCCGTTTCATTTGAAGATGGGTATATAGGCTTAAAACCAATTTAAGACTATACAACCAGATGTAGTACAACTGACGGTGTAGTTTATAAGCTGTATAACAAAATTATCGAGTTTTATTGTAAAAATTATGAATTTTATTGTAAAGTTTATGAGCGCATTTAAAAATCTAAATTTTAAACAAGCTTAGAAAAAATAGACATAAGGTTAATTAGTTATACATTAATCAGCAATTCTAATGTAAGAAGGGGCAACCCGTCTTAAGCTTAAACGGGTCAAGGTGCTTTCACAAAGAGCAAGTGATGGGACAAATGGATCAGTCAACTTGCCTCTTTATTTGTTCTTTGTAAAGCAAACTTGACCCGTCTTAAATGATAATTTATGTAGATTAATTGTAGATGCTATTGTACACCTAGATGTGCTTTAAATAAGACAAGAGTAAGCCGAAAAATATCCTAAGTCCACATGGAGCTCTCCTCGGGCCCAACTAATGGAATACAGAAAACTTACTCTATAAAATCTCCCACGTTTCTTCCCTCCCACGAAGACGTGTCAAACTTCACCCAAATCAGCCACCTCCCTCAAACCAAATCAATTTCCCCCAATTTTCCACTCCCCTCGGAACCCTAGAAATTCGTCAATGGAGGTCGCTGCATCATCTCTAATCTCTCACCACCACCACCACCACCACCACCACCACCACCACCACATCTCCCTCACCGACACTCTCCAGATCTCCTCAATCATTGCTCCTGTCAACACCGTCGCCTCTCCTCCAATCAAATCCCGCCACGTCTCTTCTCGTCGATCCCTCCTCAAACGACGCCGTCGCACTCGCCGCCAATCTCCTCCTTCTTCCGACGACGGATCTCCCTTCCTAGGCGGCGCCGACGACGGAGGCGTTTACGGCGGCGGTGGTAATTGGAACTTCGGAGGCGGTGGCGGTAATTGGAACGGCGACGATTGGTTCTCTTCTTTCGATAACGATAATAATAACAATCCGGAAGATCCGGCATTTGATTTCGTGTTCGAGGTTGTTTGTTGGATTGTCTTCTCTAATTGCTTGCATTTTGCGTTTACGAAGGTTTTCAGGATGGTCTCTGAGGAAAGGGAGAAAGTTCCGATCACGATCGTCTCCGTTTGCTGATATTATTATAATAGGTATATCTTTAATTGAATAATTTAAGTTTCAAGGTTGTTTATAGTGTACATATATTTTTAGTTTTAGTTCTTTGTATATAATGATCATGATATTTATGAACATAATTCATAATTGATAATTGATGGAGGCCGTTGCAGTTTGGTTGTCTGCTGATTATTCCCCCTCCCCTGGTCATTTGTTTACTATTTTCATTTTAGGATGTCATGATCATGTAATTTTATCGCTCAACGAAACTATTGTTCACTTGTCATTTGTCATCTAATGTCCCTACTCACAAATGATGATTGAGACGGAGGGAGTACAATTTAACTAGAATGAATAAGTGGGAAATATTTTTAGCATAGATATACGGTAATGCCTTGCGATTGTAACTTCCATAAAGAATTAGGGTGTAACTTGCTTACTAGTTTGTCGTTTCAATTAGGTGTGTGGTTAAAAGATTGACCAATTTAGGCTCCAATCGTTTTATTTTTCTTTAGTTATTATATGGTTATGAGTTGGTCTCCTGTGTAGGACGGTTTATACGAGTACAAGTTTTGGTAATGAGCTGGGTTGTGGATGGGAGGTATGTATTAGTCAAGATTAGAGCTTTTGATAAGCTACACATTAGTTAAGAAAATAAGAGGGACTGTGTACTCTTCTGTGAACTTCTGCAAGAATTAAATTAGTGCCTGTTTCATGGAATAAGCTACCTGAGTTTTGGTGCTCATCTTTTCGTTATATGGCTTGTGAGTAAATCAAAAGCTGTAATGTAGAAGTCATCTTTGCCTCGTGGTGATGACAAATGAAAGTGCAGATCGTTCTTGTTTTCATATTAAAGAGGATAAGACTAGGTAGGTGTGTGTCATTTGTTTAGGGTATAGCTTGGAGTTAATTATTATCGTGTAATAGAATTAAAAACAAGTGAAGGAGATGGCTAGTAAGATGAAGTGGAAAAGAGGGGTGCGGTTGGAGAACGGTTTCTCCCATGTAAGGTGATACATTGTCATTGGGGAAGGTGAATAACTCTACCCTTCTCTATCTCTCTTCTATAACAAGTAACCATTACTTGTTACTTTTATCTCTCGATATCTTTTTGGTTTGGATCCGCCCGAGTTGTAAAATAACTCAATATGGTAGAGTTCACCCATAATGGTAAAGAAAAGCTCAATTTTTATTTGTATTAATAAATAGACTCGGCTAAATACCTGTACTTGTAGATTCGTGAAAATATCCGATGGAAATCTCGATAGAAGTAACCTGAATTGTACCCATAACCGGTTTCAACATGAATCAAACCGAAATTGAACCAACAACTATTTCTTAGGGAACTGATTGACACGAGTTAAAAAAGACTTATTTACTAATAAAAGCACTCCGTTATCACTAGTCCTTATTACTTCTTTATATAGCTGTGAAACTTTGAATGATTACATTTAATACTGACTGTTAACCAAAACAATTGACGTTTAATTCAAGTATATAATGACTGGAAATTAACATGATTCAATATTAATTTGACTCGTTCCGCACGTCCATGAGAAGCCCAAACTGATTAGAGGTTGCTAACCAAAATAAACCTGAACGGAATTGAAATTAAGCTTAACCTGAACACTGATATGATTTAATCTGATCTGAAACTGAACCGCATGGTCCGTTTGCCAGAGCTATTTACAAATGCTCTCATATACTCTTTTCTTACCTCTTTTGGCAAACTCTTAACCCTACAAAATACAAACTCTAGAGGATCACCTATCTCTTTCAATTCCCCCTTTCACCAGCATCACCTCTTTCCTTTATTTTCTATTCTTCTTTATAGGTCTATCACCATAGTAACAGAAATAGTAGTACTCTCATGTTAGCCAACCCATATCATTTTGGAAAATTTCATTTTCCTTCATATATTGACAATTGAACAAAGAGTTAAATTGTTTTACAGTTAAGTTGTTCTTGTGGGTGCTTTTTATTTGCTTGTTCTGTCTACAAAATAGCGGGATGACGTTTGTATCTCTCGTTCAAGTACTGAAGGTCTTGTTTTTGAAGTTTTTGTGACTTCTTTCTAAGGGTTAGCTGAGGTTCCGTTTGCTGATTTCTGTTTTATCACGACAGTGAACACTTTGTGAGGAAGATTAATGAAAATTTAAATGTAGGCGGTTACATAAAATATTATTCCGTACATTTTGTAAGTGAGTCGCATTGGGTTCCAAAAGTTGAGAGTTACTGGTGGGCCTTTGTATGGTCCTTGTGACTTTGATAATCGATAATTAGCTTGATACTCATGTCGAATACAGCCGATTTGAGGTACCTGTGAATGCTGTGATCCTGTTGCTCTCTTGAAACATGTCTCTCTAGTTGTAGACTGATGAATAAATCTACTCTTTGTACTCACCTGATCCAAATAGTTTGTTGTTAGTTCTCCGTGTAATTTTCTTGTATGATAAATCTCTCCACCTTACGAAAAAGAGGCTAAGTTACCAAGCGCTGCGTTTTGGGTTTTAATAGGCTGGTGCGATGCGTTTTGATTTCTGTCCTCTTCTCTATCGTCAACCAAACTCACTTTGGCCTGGCATGTCCTTCAAACACACCACTACCCCCATTTCTCAAAACCTAAACCTCATCCCTATTCCTATTGCAAACTACTGTTATCAGCTTGATTTTGCAGTTTTTTCCAGCTTTATCTATTTAGGATCATTATCCCAATGTGTGTTTAGGGCGGCTTGCCATGATCATGAGATAGGGAAGTTTCCTAGAAATACCAAATAGGCAGCACGAGACTGGCGGATTAGGGAGTCGTTGGCCTAATCAGCGTAGCAGTCTGATGGATGGCGAAGATCATTATTTATGTGTAAGAAAATACCTTGTCAGCAGTGATTTTTGAGGTGAAAAATGACCTGAAGGGAGGCCTGCTAATGTGCTTGTTTAGGGCAGCCTGCCGATGTGCATGTTTAAGAGCAGGCATGAATTGTGCGAGAATATGAACACAATTAGTATCAGCTCGGGTGATATTCAAGTATACAAGGCGGTATATTAAACGGCGGTAAAGTTGGGGATCTTTAGGCCAAGGACTTCCGGCAAGGTCGAGACAGTGTTAGGTTCCAGTGGAACGGAAGATGATATGGAGCCAAGTACACCGATTTCATCAAGAATATCGAGCGTGCATTTCCGTTTAATACAAGTTGCGTTGAGAGCGACCTTGATGCCAAAAAAATAATTGAGGGTTTAAGTTAGTATTGAAGGTTTCAAAGCATTTGATAACCAAGTCATCAACATATACTATGACAAAAACTTTAGTTTGAGCTCGACTAAGGAAATAAGGAGGGAGTAACCAAGACAACCAAAAGTTCGGTTTATGTTCATTGTAAAACCGCAAGCCTTTCTCTCCTAAGGGGTATCCTAATAATAATAATGATAATTAAAAAAAACATTTTTGACTCCTACTAGCGAATATATCCTTAGCTCAGTATATTTCGTGAGTGGCAAAGATAACCAAAACTTCTTATATTATCGAAATGAGTAGGTCTATTAAAGTGAATTTAGTAAGGACTTATATTATTCAACAAAGGAGTGGGAATTTGATTAATAAGTGAAACTCGAAAAGTAAGGCCCGTGCAACATTTAAAATGTGTCAATGTTTAAGTTCAACGCGCCCATTTTGTTCTATGTTAATGCTATGGTGAATAATGATGAGTTCGTTAAAATGAGTTTTAAGACGAGTAAATTCCGTTTCATCATCATCTACGATGGTAAGCAAATAGCGTGTACCACAAGACTTATCAGGTGATCTGAGTAGGATCCCAATAGGTCAAAATGAATAAGATCAAAAATATTGCCGACTTTATTGAATCTTAAGGAAAAATGTTCTCGGGTTTGCATTGCTCGATTGCACACATCGTAAGTTTGATTATTAAAATTGTCAGAAGTTTGATTGTTATTAGAAATAAAAGGTAAGACTTAAGAGCAAATATTTTGGGTAGAGGGAATGCCCAACCTTCGATCCACCAGGTCCACGTCCGTCCACGCCTACGCTTAGCGTGGATTATATCTTCCATGGCTAGGCATATATTTCAATTTTTTTCAATTGTTATTATAAATATTCGAATTTATTGTTTTTGTTAGTAATGTTTTCTAGGTTTGTAATTTGTTGAATTGACTTATTTTTCAAGTTGTTTTTAAGTTTCTTATTTAAATTACTTTTTTTTTTTTTTAAAAAATGCGAGTGAAAAATTCAAGTGAAAATAAAGGGTTAGAATATAACCATTTGTCAACGGTCTACTACTTTTTCATTATTTTGCCTTCTACAGTTCTACTAATGTTTCCTTAGGTATCACATTCATCCCATCTCGATTGTATATTTGTATCATGCCTAAATCAAAAGGCGCAAATTCTTATTTGCGACGGGATAACCTGTCGTAAGTTTAAGACGAGTCTAGCCCTCTTCACAAAAAGTAAGTGCGGGGCAAGTGGAAGAATTGATCCGTCTTAACTGTCCCGTCGCAAGCGAAACTTGCTGATCGAAATGATCATTTTAGCCATCCCATAAGCAAATTATTAGTTTAACATTTTTCTTGCTAAACAAAAACCGTAGAAGTATTTCATTTGGTTTAGATTTGGAATTTAACTGGATGTCACCGCATTTGGACTTAATCAAATTAACAAGTTTATACTTTTACCCTTTTATTTATCACAAATTCTCATTGAAAACGAGCATTATTCGTCACAAGTTAGTTCACAATATGTGTTTTGGTATATTTTAGCCAAACCTAATTAATCACTTGCGAAAGGGTTAAAGTGACCTACTCTTTTTAGCCTAGTATCGAGAGGTTAATTTATATGAGATTTACAATGGAATATATATGTAAATAATGAGGGAATAACGGTACAAAATAAGTAAAAGACAAAGTAAAGGGACAACGACACAAGAGATTATTGACGCGGAAACCCAATGTGGGAAAAACCGCGGAGGAGTCGGTATCCCGCCAATTCACTATATGTTAATCCGGGTACAAGATACACGAACCAACTCTCATCCGATGACAAATAGATAGCACTGCGCACAATCGGACCGGGCAGTACATACACCGAAGGTCAAAGGGTACTCCGCGGGTTCGTAGTGGGGTATGTGGGTTTGCTTGTAGCTTTGGTAATAATAGGTAATAATGGTGGTAATGATTGTTTAATCATTACTTAATTATGGCGGTGATGACATGATGATGTCACTAAGTTGGAAGATGGTCATGGCTTCGTTTGTATGTAGATCTCCTCCTCTTTATGCCGTCTTTTGTGTGTTAATATATGGGATGAATATTGAATGATCCTCTTTCCTTCTTTTCCTCTTGTTTTTAGAGAATAAACCCAAGTTGCCTTTTCCTCCAAGATAGGGTTTAGTTGCCCCCGAGTCCTAGCCGTCGTTGGACTCTACTTGTGCAAATACCCGTACTTCCTATTCTGCGACCCAAGAGCCCAAATTCCCTATTTCTCAGTTTACTTGACCCTATGACTATCGTCTCGTCTCGTGCCACGTAGCCCATGCCAAATAGTGAGATTTTGGCCCAAACAGTTTGCCCCCAATTTCGCTTCTCAGCACTGATGAGGAGGGAAATTGATTCTTTACGCTCTGCACGTTGCTATCCGTCTTCTATTGGCGATCAACTGCTACCCTCCTGAATTGAGCTTCAGCTACCCTGCTGGATCAAGCTTCTGCTACCCTGCTGGATCAAGATGCTGCTACCCTGCTGGATGGAGCTGCTGCTACTCTGCTAGAACTAGTACGAGTTTGCTGGACACCTCAATCATATTTCTGCACCCCTGCTCTGTACCCATAATTCTGATACCTTAATCCGCTCTTTCCTGCTGAATAATACTTTATTGATCTGGCAGACTAACTGATTTCTGGTTCTCCTTGATTCTACTGATCTGGAGGTAGATGTAAGCTGATGCACTACAGATGTTGACTTGTGGATTTCTGCTGCAGACTTTTCCAACAAGCGGACTCCAGGCGGATTTCTGCTAGAGGATGCTGAACTCAACTAGTGGTCGCTGGGATCCTGCTACTGGACGCTAGGGACCAGGTGAGGGACGCCGAGATCCTGATACTGGACGCGGGGGACTAGGTTAAGGACATCGAGGTCCTGATACCGGACGCGGGGGGACCAGGTGACCGATGTCGGGGTCCTGAAACCGGACGCTGGGAACCAGGTGAGTGACGCTGGTGTCCTTATACTGGACGATGGAACCCAGGTGGCAGACATCAGGCTCCTGCTATTAGTCGTCCAGGAGGAGCAGTTTCCTTCTAACCTTTACATTCTATTATTTGGTCGCCATGAGTAATTATGGGGTGGAAAACTCCAACACAAGTTTCTTGTGCACTTTGTACGTAGATACCTGAAAATGTTAGTAATGCAGCAGAGGTACGTGCAAGGACTCTCGAATGCATGATGCATGTTACGTGGTGATTAGACATGTTGTGGATCCGTATATGATGTGAATGTAATGCCAATCATACCTATAAACTTTGCCCCTCAGCTATGGGGACAAGAGATGGCTCGAATGTTTGGTAATCATGTTACCTTTGTTACCTTTACAACCGCTCGTGAGGCTGTGGATGATATTAAGGAGCTGACTAAACTCCCACCAACATTGTTACATATGCTGCTTAAGAGGCGGGGATTAGCTGCATCCACGCCTTTCTTGAAGTGTTGATCACTTCCTGGGATCTGGAAGAGGAGGAGAAGCATATTGTCTATGCTTATCCCACTCCACCAGATTTGAGCATCCTGGTTCATGATGCTTCCGAGGTCAATTCCTCTACTGGGGATCCCTAAGAGACTTACAACGAGGAGGCTTCTTTTGCTGTTGCAGTCCACCAAGAGACTCTTATGGAGGGAGTTGTTACTGGACATGCAGAAGAAAGTCAGCCAGAAGGAGAAGCAGGAGAAAAGAGAGTTGTTGAGGTAGCCTCAGACTAGATCCCCCCTCAAATTGTTATTGTCTGCTAGTTTCAGAAACAATGTTTTCATTTTGGTAGCCTAGCTTTTTGTGGCGCAGGTCTATAAAATATATTTTGGCACTTTGTTGTATCTGCCACAGGGGCAGGCTTTAAACTTTGTTTACAAATGTTTTGTTGTACCTGCCGTGGGCAGGGTGTAAACGTTTGTTGGGTAATAGAATGTTTGCACCCATCACCATGCTTGACTACTTAACCTGGTTCATGACGCAAGGTGTGTTCGTCTGTTTTGTGTACATCGATGGTTTACCTTGGTAAGTGTTAGCGTCGTTCCTGGACTGTTGAGGTGCTACATGATACTAGTGGCGTAGTATTCCCTACACTCTCCAACACTGCTGCGCTTGTTTGCTTTGATTAGCCAAGTACTTATGTTTTAGTAGCTACATTGGGGGTGTATCTGGGGAACTTTTGAGCCTCGGGATGATGTCCCAGCTCCCCCTCATGTCTGCCCGCCGAGTGAGGGTGCCTTGTAAGGAATTAGGTTGGACATGCTATACGTCGCGTGCCTCATCACCCCGCATTCAGGAGTGATTAATCCTGTTGTACCACACTTAGCCGAGAAAGTAAGGGTAATGCTTCAGAGCCTTTCTTCCAAGAATAAACCTAAAATTCAAAAATGCCAAGAAAGCAGTGTACGATACCTGGCGCCATCTCATGGGGTTCCAGGGTAACCATGAACCCAGGAGGCTACTGAACTCATGCTTAAGTAGCAGGTTTTAGAAAGAGAAAAAGCATGCTGAAATATAAAAAAGCATAAAAAGGTTTTGAAAATAAGTAATTATTATACGCATACTATGCTACTATTTTTTTTTGAAGACTTTTTCATTTTTTGTTTGGTTTTCTTGGACTGTTGAAACATACTCTGTACACTGGGACCAAACTTCCTGATCAAATGTGATACGTGTTCAGATGGAGAATGTTCCATGGTTTGTGTGTGATCTAACCTTGTATGGTCATCAATCTGTACGCATCGCGGCCAACAACACTCTCCACCTGGCACGGAGCTTCTCGTTTGTAGGCGAATTTGCCAGCTTTCTGGTTTCTGGCTGCCACACGATGAATGTAGTATTTGCCCCATGCATGACTTTCATAACTTTGCTGTGGAGGGCATGTAGAATAGTCTGGGATTCCTGTTCGCCCTTTGCTTATTATGCTGAAACTTTTGTACGGCAGACGGGCAGCAGAGTACCGTTGGTTCCAATTAATTCATGTTCTGGTCCCTTTGGGACCTGTCGGGTTGCAAGATGTATTTAATTGATTTTTGCTTCAGGAAGCTGTTGCAAGGATGTGTACTGCAGCATTCTGGATGATGCATGTTTCCTCATTCAATCTCCCTGAGAGGTGCTCTTCTACTTTTCTAGTAGTGTCATCTGCTAGCGGAGTCCCCGGATGTGCAGGTAGACTAACTTGATTTGTAGGTTGCGTAACCAATTCTGCCGGAAGAGTGTTCTTTCTTGGAGACAGATTAATGAGGGGAGCAGTTTGCCCTGCGGTCAAAGCAACTCGTCCTGCAGATTGGGGGGCCTGATATGCACACAAGGAGGCTGATTTTGCAAGCAGAATGATTTCTGCATGAGGTGTTGTATATTCTTCAAGAGGAGTGATCTGATATGTGACAAGAGTCGCAGATTCTGAAGCCTGAGTGACCACTCCTGTTGGATGTGACATCAGGTCTGCTCCCCTTCTGTAGGAAGTTCTACCAATCTGCAACACCCAAGTCTGGTCTCTCATGTTTTCTTTTAGGGATAAGGTAACTATATCATCGTGGGCCTGGAGCGCTGAGCCAAAGTCAGCTACACAGTCTACTAAGACATGTGACTTAATGTTTGTTTAAGCTTAGAACTTTACGCTTAGGTGTGCGGTTCATTTGGCCACCCCTCCTGATAGTTATGGTTTGTTCATAATAGCTTTCAGGGGGTAGCTAGTTATTAAATAAGGTTAAAAATAAGAACGCAACTTATAGGAGGCAGAAACAAGTGCAAGAAACAAATTTAAAATAAGAACGCGGCTTAGAGGAATCGGAGTTGAGTGCAAGAAACATATTTAAGATAACTACGCAACTTAGAGGAGGCGAAGACAAGTGCAAGAAACAGATTTAAAATAAGAACGCAGCTTAGAGGAGGCGAAGACAAGTGCAAGAAACAGATTTCTTAGTGACTGGAATGCCTAGCTCTAGATGGTGAAGAGGTCAGCTTCCCGGGAATGACCGACTCTGGGTGCTGATGAGGTCAGCTTCCCGGCAATGTTGCTGATGACCCTAGTCAGGGGTAAGCTTTTATAGGAAATGGTCAAGCAGAGCGAGGTGGTGATGCTGGTGCTACTGCTGCTGAGGAGAGAGGTCCTCTCAAATTAGTTCTCCTCTCTTGTCAGGTAGAGTAGTCATTCTAGTTTACCACCTTGATTATGATTTATTCTTGGCTAGGTTCAGCCTATTTGCTTTATTCGATCTGGTTCCTAACATTTTATCATGGGACCAAGCAAAACAATACATGTTAGTTTTAAGAAATTTCACCAATGGTTGATGAAAGTTACCTGTAAACTCTGACCCTATCAGCATATATTCATTATGGGTTCAGTTTATCCGCATAGACTAGGTATCATGTGCTCATCCATATTTTTATTACGATGTAGTTTCATGTGGACAATGTTATGATGAGGGTATCATGGTGTCACTCATGAGTGCCATGAGCCTCTACCTACTCGAATGTGACAGTTGGTAGGTCATTGTGGCTGACTTTACAGGAGGATTCTTGGATAACCCCTCATTGTTTATGTGAGATGCCTTTTTGTTTCTGAGTATATTAGGCCGCACAGTTCTGATCCACATGTTATCACGTTTATTATTCTAGCACAAATAAGGGATGTAGAGGATAGAACCTGATTCGTGGCGTGTATTGTACGGTACTTGCCCCCACGTGATAGCAGGTGGTCCAAGTTTTACTATTTGTATGGATATTCTGCCTTCTTTCTGGTTGTAGACTAGGCGTTCTAGTCCTAAAGGAGGGTTAGGGATAGATGGAACAATACCAACAACGACATTTCTGTGGAGATATGTCCTCCGGGGTTACCGATTTGGAGTTGTAGTGACAAAAACTCCAGATTGTCATTCAGGTTCCTGTTGGCCGAAAACTCCTGCATCACGAGGAAATTTAGCTCCAACAGAACAAGAAAATAGGGTGTTAACTGACGTAACCTGCAGTCTGCTCAGCGCGAAAAGGATAGTTGGGTGGTAGACCACAAGGATGCAGTCTTGTATCCTTCCTGTAAGCGCCATTTCCTTCTGATTTTTTTTGTACCTTTTGGATGAATAGCCTGAGTCAGGTTGGGCGTTCCCATGTAAAGCACCTGCATTAAGCCTAGGTGTCTCTAGTTCAAATATTTCAGAGCTTCTGATCTGCCCCCAGTCTGGTTCCTCTGGATCAGCGTGCCTACTTTGAATAATTTTGATAGTTTACTTCCTGCTATTCTACCCCCTGCTAGTACACTGCTGGTGATTTCAGATGGACTCTTCACTTTGACGCGGGGTTAGTCGCCCTCCCCCATACTCAATACCAAACTAATTAATGTAGTAGGGTAAGGAGGTCGATCCCAAGAGACGGTGATTATGGTTCTAAGGCGGTTTAATCGAATTCTAGTTTAGTTCTAGCAATTAGCAAGTTGAAGAGGATTAACGACAAACTAGACTAACAAGAAGGCAAAGATGCGATGTAAAACAATAATTAAAAGGAACTAGGGTGGATGGGTTCATTAATGCAAGCATAGGTCAATTATGGTGGGGGTTAGGACTAGTCTAAAGGCGAGTCTAAACATGTCTCCACCTCTCGGTGTAAGACGGATTAAAGAGCAAGCCTCCAACTCTCGATGCGAGACGAGCCCTAGTCTAAGGTTCGATTGGGTTCTCGCCCTAATCTCCCCCTAAACATCCAACACACACACAACAACAATACAAGTCTAAGCTCTCGCTCAAACTAGCAATAAAACATGAGAAAAACTCAAATTACTCATTCAAGCATTTCAACAAACACCTTGTGTGCACAAAACAAGTAGACTAACAAAAGACTTAATCTTTATGCCCAATTACCATAATCAACCCATAAACTTACATTAAATCCCCCATCTTCCCCTAGTCGAACACTACTCACTCATATTAATAAGGAAAATCATTAAAGACGAAAACTTGGATACAAAACTAGCAAAATAAGACATATTAAACATATAAACTAATTAGACAAACATGAAAGATTAATTAAATGACAAGTAAATGGAAATAAACATGAAAATAAAGAGGAAAGATTGAATCTTTACCGATTAACAAAGACGAGACGGAAAAGTTACGAACTTGAATAAAAACCCGATCTTTCGATCTTAATCTTCATACAAAATCCGAGTGAAGTAAACTATTACAAATTTTGGGGAAGAATTAAAGGAAGAAATTAACTAAGAAAATCTAATCTAGTGAGACGGGTTTTTTTTCTAAAGAGACGGTCTAAATTTCTATGTCTAAATCTAATCTCCCTCCCGTGTAATTCTCATTTTTTTCAAAATTATGCCTGTGTCTTTTTTTTGTCATTGTTGTGGGGCTCACCTCTGTCTCCTTTCCCCCACTCTTTTTCTTTCTTTCTTTTTTTTTGACTTTTCTGCGTCCTTTCTTTCTTTCCTTTTTGTCTCCTTCTTCTTCCTTTCTTTGCGTAACTTGAATGTAGGTGGTCCCAGCCGGTCGGACCGGCTGCCGGTGGTCCTGACCGGCTGGAGGCCACTGCTCTTTCCTCCGCCTTCGTTGCTCTTCCTCTCTTCCAATGACGCCCCAGCCGGTCGGATCAGCTGCCGGTGGACCTGACCGGCTGGAGGCCACTGTTCTTTCTCCGACTTTTTTGCCCTTTGCGCGTGACCCAGCCGGTCTTGCCGGCTGCCGGTTGGTCCGACCGACTGGAAGGTGCTGCTACTTCCGTCTTTTATCTTCTCTTTTTTTTTTCTTCTTTTTCTTTTCTTTGGCTGGTACTCTCCTCCGTCTTTCTTCTTCTCTTCTTTTCTTTCTTTTTCTTTTTCTTTTCTTTTATTTCTTTTCCTTTTCTTCTTCTTTATTTGTTTTGTGACGGTTTCTCGATTCTAATCCCGTCTCGTCTTTGTCTTGACATATTCCCTATAAATTGGGACGGATTTAAATGATATGAGAGTACACGAGATGAGGGCTAAAACACGATAAAACCGACGCTAAACTAAACTAAATGCAATGAAACATTAGAAAATAAAGAGGGGAAACGGTCTAAAATAATCGTATATCACACTTCTGCTCCGGTAGAGGTTGAAGGAATTTTGACTATCAGGCATGCTCCCAAACTTTAGAGTATCACTGAGGACCAGATCTGTTGTGGGACTCTGAGGGAACTCTGGAAGAATTATGTAGACAAGATCTATTGTAGAATTATGGGTGACTTTGAAGACTGGACCTACTGCAGGATTCTGGAGGAACCCAGGTTGAATTATGGAGACCAGATCTGCTGAACTTCAGGGAACAGATCTGTAGGATTCTAGGGACCATATATGCTGGATTCCGGGGACCAGATCTGAAGAACTTCGGGGACCAGATTTACCGCAGAATTCCGGGGACCAGATCTGCAGCATTTCGGGGACTAGATCTGAAAAACTTCGGGGACCAGATCTGCAAGAGTCCGCGGACCAGATCTGCAAGAGTCCAGGGACCAGATTTGAAGAACTTCGAAGACCAGATCTGCAGACCCTCAGATTGGATTTTAATCACTTAGTAGACATGGTAACCGAAAATTGACTTGGCTTTAGATATCGATCACCATGCCCCACGGTGGGCGCCAAACTCTTTTGGTATATTTTAGCCGAACATAATTAGTTTAACATTTTTCTTGCTAAACAAAAACCGTAGAAGTATTTCGTTTGGTTTAAATTCGGAATTTGGCTGGATGGCACCGCATATGGATTGAATCAAATTAACAAGTTTATACTTTTACCCTTTTATTTATCAGAAATTCTCATTGAAAACGAGCATTATTCGTCACAAGTTAGTTCACAATATGTGTTTTGGTATATTTTAGCCAAACCTAATTAATCACTTGTGAAAGGATTAAAGTGACCTACTCTTTTTAGCCTAGTATCGAGGGGTTAATTTGGAGTATGAGATTTACGATGGAATATATATGTAAATAACGAGGGAATAATGGTTGAAAATAAGTAAAAGACAAAGTAAAGGGATAAGGACACAAGAGATTATTGACGCGGAAACCCAGTGTGGGAAAAAACGCGGGGGGAGTCGGTATCCCGCCAATTCACTATATGATAATCCGGGTACAAGATACATGAACCAACTCTCATCCGATGACGAATAGATAGCACTGCGCACAATCGGACCGGGCAGTACATAGACCGAAGGTTAAAGGGTACTGTTTGGGTAATTTTCAGTCAACATTCCAGAGGGACACGTGGCTGCTTGTAATTGGATCAAAGCAGGAGGTATGGATCGCTGACTCATCAGGTGGAACAGAGAAGCACGAAGCAGCCTCCTATCTGGAACCTGTCAGGAGGAACGAGAATTAGTCGTATAACAAAGTCCCCAAAAGTAGGGGAGTTGAGGGATTTTAGGAACGCACAGCTGGAAGCCAACGACATGATGGATTAGGGTTTGGAAAAGCCTATAAAGAGGAGAGGCCAAGAGCAGAAGGACGATCACTCATCATTATCCCTAAGACTAATCATCTACGTAATCATCGCGCAAACTTGATAGTTGTTGTATCTTTCTCTTTCAATTCTCGATTGCTCTCTTATAAACAATTCATACCATAATATTTGGCGGGATTCCGACTCCCCCCGCGGTTTTTCCCGATTTGGGTTTCCGCGTCACCAATCTCCTTGTGTCCTTTTCTTTATTGCGTTGATTTATTTTCGTATTGATTGCTTTGCGTTATTCAATCGTCAAAATTAATAGCTACTCCAGTTGGATCACTTTGACCCGACATTAGTAATATCCTTCTAGGTAAATTTTTACCAAAACAATTTGGCGCCCACCGTGGGGCATAGTGATCAAATCTAGCTACAAGTAGAAAGAAACAGCCATTCAAAATGACGGCATCTAGTCAAAGTTCCACCAGCATGCCCAGCATGCCAGCGTCCTCATCAGCGGTCCAGTCACCAACAATCCCGCTAGGAGCTATGGTTACCCAGAGTCCCACAAGCAGAACAACTCTCATCAATGCACCTACCCGGAACGCACCAGAATGATCAAGGCCACCACCAGCCCCCCGAGGAGTGGACACCAGAGAGCAAATCCTCCCAGCACCAGCGGCATCCGTCCAGGGAGCCAGCCAGGGCAGGACGACCGCCAGAGGCTCCGGAACAGAAGCACCGCCTCCAGCAGGAACTCTACCCCCAGATGCTGTTCAAGCACTTCTCCAGGGAACGAATGATCTTAGGCAAGCCGTTAAAGGCCTGCGGCAAGATAACAGAATCTTGAGGGAGAGAGTCGACGCAATGGTTCAACCACCTCTGACGCAACGATCATCCGCCGCCTCACCGCAAGGATCCTCTGAAGAGACACCCTGGCGAGTGGTACCACAGGAACTGGTCACCCGACTCGACTTGGGAGGAGTGGAGCCAACAGCATCCAGGCTGCAGACACCTATCTCGCTGCCAATTGTCGGCACCACCACGCGAATAACAGGTAACCCATTGGTTGTCGGGTCCTCGGTATTTAATCCAATTTTTGATGCAAGAACGGGGCCCCAACGAGTGCCCACGGACCAACTCGGATCAATCGTCAGCGCTACACCCCTAAACAACTACCAGGCGGGTTGTACACCAGGAATGATCTCGGGGGTAAGTCATCCATTTGGTTTTTCTTCGCTCCCGTCTAACCAATCTGCAGGAACAACCAGCCTGGTGGAACAACAACTCCACGAAATAAGGACCCTACTCACCAGAGTACCTGGGATGCCAGCACCCCTAGAGAAGGCGGCCCAGGAGAGCTATGCTGATTCCCCTTTCATTGACGGCATAGCCCTTGTCAGCGTACCCAAAGGGTTCAAGCCTCCCACCATGACTCTGTATGATGGAACAACAGACCCCTTGGATCACATCAACCAATACAAGCAAAAGATGATGGAAGTCACAGCAATCGGGCCTTTGAAAGAGGCCTGCATGTGCAAGGGGTTCGGATCCACACTTTCGGGAGCAGCACTGCAGTGATTTGTGAGCCTACCCAATGGACGCATCAGTTCATTCGCCGACCTGGTGAATGCTTTCAATCAGCAGTTCGCCAGCAGCCGGAAACCTGAGAAGCAAACCAGCGACTTGTACCGGCTAGTACAAAGGCAAGAAGAATCAACACGAGACTTACTGAACAGGTTTAATAGAGAGAAGGTCTCCATTCCCCGGTGCGACGTAGCAACATCGATCGAAGCATTCCGGCAAGGGCTCCACCAGGACTCCGACCTGTACAAAGACATCACAAAATACCCCTGTGCAACCTTCGAGGACGTCTAGGCAAAGACAATGGCAACAATCCGACTGGAGGAGGATGAATCCAGGAGGGACCTTTACGACAATGATAGGTACAGCAGGAAGGCAAACACTGACAGGAGGCACGAAAGGTCAAAACCCTACAGCCATAACAACATTTACAAAGTGACATGAGATAATGATTGGAGGAATGATCCGAATCTTCCTCCCATGGTAAGCGAATATGGGTTCTCTACAGGTCTTGCAGGATTATTAAACGCACTCCGAGAACTAGGCGGACGCGTAAGGTGGCCAAAAAAGCTAGCTAGAAAGGAGCCAGACAGGAGAGATGGAAGAAGGAAATGCGATTTCCACAATGACATTGGGCATACCACCGAAGATTGCGTAGGATTAAGGAAGGAAGTGCGACACCTCCATAAAGCAGGCTACCTGGACCATCTACTACCTAGGGGAACAAGGTCTAGTAAAATCTGAAAGTCCATAGACCTTAATTAGACTCCTCTAATTAGTTACTAAATTACTTGTTAATTTAGTATTTAATGATCTATCTAACATGCATGCAAATATAAAGACATTTATATAAAAGAAGAAATTTCCTCACATTGATATGGAAAATATATGGGCACAACAAGAACTACTTCTTGTTGTTCTTGAGCTATAAATATGGATGAACACAAGTAATCTCCAAACTAGAAGATCTCCTCTAAGTTGCACCAAGATGAACCCAAATAATCTACTCTTATTATTAACTAGATAATAATATAGATATTATACTACTAATATTAGAATATATTACTACACTAGTAATACTTAGTAAATATTAGTATATGAGAGTTTTTAGAGAGAAGGTGAGTTTTGAGAGATGAATGATAAAAAAATAAGCAAGAATAAAGAAGATGAAATGAACAACAATTGTTCACTTTATAGCCAAGAGGGCCGGCCAAGTGATCACCAAAAGAGTGATGTTTTCTTCTTATTTTATTGCCATGCAAAGTGGTGGTGTGTTGTAGTGAGTAAAATGATTTTGGGTTTACTATTCATGTCATAATCACATGTTGCTTGTGAGTATGAATAAGAGCAACCATCATCACCTTACCAACTCTATACCAACCGGCCATGTGAGGCCTAATTTGATCCATTTTGATTTTTGATATTTGCCCCACAAATACTTATTAATCATATGCTTAATTATCTTGTATAATTAAGTGTTAATTTGATCATATAACAATTATATGATACAAATAAATGAATAATATGTACTTAACATTTTAAGTAATATTTTACCATTATATCAATATATAATGGGTCCCACAATGCTTAGTTAATTTATTTTACAACTCTTTGTAAATATAATGAACTAATTACCTCTATCTCAAAACCTCAACTAATTTAGTAATTTAACGATTAATTACTAAGTTAAATCTTATTTAATCGTATTAAAATAAGATACAAATTTATTAGTCAATTATCGCATAATTGAAAAATAAACTTAATTGAATTTGAGTTCTTAACTCAATTTCTAACAATTAACTCTCATACATATCGAATATATGTAATGTACTAATTAACTGTATCGTATACAAATAATTAGTTATTATTTGGATTTCATCCTTTAGGTGTGACCGAAAGGGATCAGTTGATCACCGCCGTCATACGACAATAACGTCAAACTCTAGTCAGCCAAACGTTATTGATTTACGTTAATCAACTGACTAATCATATATATAGTCAATAAATATCCCAATTATATTCCTTAATAAGATTTATTATGTGGCGCACTATTGTGGATGACACCTACTCCAACAATCTCCCACTTGTCTGACACAAGTGTGCGTCACCGATTCTCTTGTCTCTTTATCACATCTCCCACTCAACGCAAGGTGTCTTCCAGGTCGCACTTGCGATTGACCATATCTAGAGTGGTTTTCTCGATAGGGAGAGTAACTGTCTGACCGGAAAATCTACCATAGATCTCTTTCCGAGCGTGGCCACGCATTTACAATAACTTCTCCTCGAGTGGCCTAAAGATGTTTTTACCCAACGTGGGTGGACAATTCCTGTTGATTCATCTACTCTGTATGATGCAGATCACCATGATCCAGAAGAAGTCCATCGGCCTCCTTTTACGGCACG
The DNA here is from genome assembly GCA_022085475.1 of Heliosperma pusillum. Taxonomy (NCBI): domain Eukaryota; kingdom Viridiplantae; phylum Streptophyta; class Magnoliopsida; order Caryophyllales; family Caryophyllaceae; genus Heliosperma; species Heliosperma pusillum. Next base: position 25,940 of record JAIUZE010028421.1, read on the forward strand.
ACCTAGAACATCAACCAAAACCAATCGGAAACTGCACCGACTCAGATAGACGGTCGCCAGTCAAAAGAATCGACTTATAGGAATATGATAGAAGACCCTGCCACGACCAGGCATCAAATAATTGATTTAAGGGTCTCTACAATGTCACTGTCCGACAGAGTGTCATACAGTCTGTCTATGTAAACGACCAGTCATCTCCATGACCCCATGGTGCTGAACCAACCATCGATCGACTTACCATCTAGTCACTTCGAGACGTCACCTCATTGAGTGACTAGGGACAAAATACTAAGTTCGTCCTATTCACTTGAATAGGGTCCAACATTGTCTTACAATCTATTCGGATAAACAAAGTATTAAATTTAGTCAAACTAAATAAAAAGAGTTTATAATAAAACTCGAACAATGAATGCAATTATCATATATGAAATAATTAATACAATATTCAATTATTACATATTACATAATCTAAAGGAATTCTGGTACACGTCTCAATCCCATTGTGACGACATGACCATCATGCTTAGCCTTTGACAAAGGCTTGGTTAAAGGATCAGCAATGTTGTCATCTGTCCCAACCTTACAAATGTCAATTTCCTTTCTGTCCACGTAATCTCTTATTACATGATATTTCCTAAGTACATGTCTAGACTTGTTACTAGACTTGGGCTCTTTTGCTTGAAAAATAGCCCCACTGTTATCACAATAAATCGTGATAGAATCTTTGGCAGTAGGGACTACTGTTAGTCCTTCCAAAAATTGCCGAATCCACACAGCTTCCTTTGCAGCTTCAGACGCTGCAAGGTACTATGCTTCTGTTGTAGAATCCGCTGTAACGCTTTGCTTGAAACTCTTCCAGCAAACAGCTCCTCCATTCATCATATAAACGTAGCCGGATTGGGATTTCATATCATCCCTATCTGTTTGGAAACTGGCATCTGTGTAACCCTTTACATGTAACTCAGTCTCGCCTCCAAACACTAAGAACGAATCCTTGGTCCTTCTCAAGTACTTAAGGATGTTCTTTACGGCTATCCAGTGCCTCTCACCTGGATTTGCTTGGTAACGACTTGTCATGCTCAAAGCATATGCAACATCGGGACGAGTGCACATCATAGCATACATGATTGATCCAACAGCAGATGCATAAGGGATCAATTTCATGCGTTCAATCTCCTCGGGTTTCGTAGGGCACTCTGACTTGCTCAAAGTGATCCCACTTCCCATAGGAAGAAAGCCTCTCTTAGAGTCTTTCATGTTGAACCGATCAAGATTCTTATCAATATAAGTTTCTTGACTTAATGCTAGTATCCTTTTAGATCTATCCCTATAGATCCGGATACCTAAGATGCGCTGGGCCTCTCCTAAGTCTTTCATTTGGAAATGTATTCCTAGCCACTCCTTTACAATAAGTGTCGCATTGGAATATCTTCCCAATGAGTAGTATGTCATCTACATACAAACTAAGAAAAATTTACTTTACTCCCACTAAATGTTCATGTATAAACACGGTTCCTCGACCTTCGCGTGAAACCATTTTGGTTTAATTACATGATCGAAACATTATTCCCAACTTCCTGGATGCTGTTTAGACCATAGATGGATCTCTTAATAAGCTTGCATACCTTTCTTAGGGTTTGATGGGGGTTATCCACAAAACCTTCAGGTTGTGTCATTTTCTCACGTCCTCTTCTAGAATCCTCATTCAATAAGGCGGTTTGAACATCCATTTGCCACAATCTCATAATTATGGAATGGCGGCAACCTCTAAGATAAATCCCTTATGGATCGAAGCTGGCGACTGGGGCGAAGTTTTAGTCATTAGTGGAAGACGCATGAACTTGGTGAAACCCCTTTGCCACCAATCGAGCTTTGTAAACATCATTATGTTTATCTAATAGATAATGCACTTTTGATCTTATAGATCCACTTACACTGAAGAGGTGCTTAAACCCTCATTAGGTAAAAATCAACCAAGTCTCATACTATTGTCGTACAATAGAATCCATTTCGGATTGGCATGGCTCCTAGCCATAGCTTTGAGTCCCGACTAACAAATGGCTGCTTTTGTAGGTATAGGTTCGTTACTATTCAAAAAGTATCAATTATAGTCATTATTACCCTTCCTCTATATACCAAGGTTCTATCAGGTTGATAACTAATTCTGCTTGACCTCCTAGGTTCTGAAGGAATAATGACCGTACCAGACGAAGAGGGAACGTTTTCCTCGTCGTCCTTTTCGGTTTGTGGCTCTTGGACTTCATCAAGTTCAAATTTTTTCCCACTCTGTCTTTTAGAAATAAAATCATTTTCTAAAAAGACTGCATCACGAGACACAAACACTTTGTCCTCGTGTTTATTGTAGAAGTAATAAGCACGTGATTCCTTTGGATATCCTACAAACAGACATTTGTCAGATTTGGGTGCGAGTTTATCGTCAGACTTATTCTTAACAAAAGCCTCGCATCCCCAAATTCTCATAAACGACAAATAAGGGACTTTCCCTGTCCATATCTCATATGGAGTCTTGTTTGCCGCTTTAGTCGGGCTTCGATTTAGTGAAAATATTGCAGATAAGATAGCAAAACCCCAAAAATAATCAGGAAGCTCTGTCAGACTCATCATAGATCGAACCATATCTAATAAAGTTCGATTTCTCCTTTCGGACACACCATTTAATTGAGGTGTTCCAGGAGGAGTCCATTGTGATACTATACCACAATCTTTCAGGTGTGAATCAAATTCATGGTTCAAGTATTCACCACCACGATCGGATCGTAGGATTTTAATCTTTTTATTCAATTGGTTTTCTACTTCATTTTGAAATTCTTTGAATTTTTCAAAAGCATCACTTTTATGCCTCATCAAGTAGACATATCCATATCTACTCAAGTCGTCGGTAAAAGTAATGAAGTAGTGATAACCACCTCTAGCTCGGATAGTCATTGGACCGCATACATCCGTATGTATAAGTCCTAATACTTCACTTGCTCGTGTCCCTTTTCCCGTAAAAGGAGCACGAGTCATCTTGCCTAGAAGACAAGATTCGCATACGCCATAAGATTCGTAATCGAATGGTTTGAGTACTTTAGATGAAACAAGTCTCTTTATGCGTCGTTCGTTTATGTGCCCTAAACGACAATGCCAAAGGTATGATTGATTAGGTTCACCTGTTTTGAGCTTCTTGTTTTCTACATGATAGACCTCTTTTGCAATATCTAAAACATAAATACCTCCAATAGAAATGGCCTCGCCATAAACCATTTCATTAAGTGAAAAAGTACAACAGTTGTTCTTAATGCAAAATGAAAATCCTTCCATGTCTACCACGGAAATGGAGATAATGTTCTTGGTAAGAGTTGGTACATAATAGCAATTATTTAAATACAACTCTAAACCATTAGGCAAAAGAAGAACGTAGGTGCCCACGGAACCTGCGGCTACCTTAGCTCCATTTCCCATGCGCAGGTCCACGTCACCCTTGGCTAGTGCTTGCGCGTCCCTCAGCCCCTGTACATGATTACAAAGGTGAGAACCACAACCGGTAAATAAACCCAAGAAGATGTACTAGCAAAGGTTAATATCTGTCATAATAGAGTGGGTGAAAGAATTTTACTTTACCTGACGTTTGTCCCACAAAACCAACCGTCGTTCCTTGGTCTTTCAAGTATTGGGGCAATTGCGTTTCCAATGCCTGTGCCATTACATAATAGGCAATTCCGCCTCCGCGTGTTTATTGACCCTTGGCTTTGGCCTTATAAAAGACCTTGCCCTTTCCCTTGCCGGATTTCTTGAAAAGAGTTTTACCCTTTCCTTTGTCCTTCCTCACCCCAAGGTTCATGTTCTTCATTTTCATGGAAAGAACATCCTTGGGTTCACTCCCACTAGCCTCCATGTCCCTCTCCGCTTGGGTGAGGAGTGCATGGAGTTCATGGAAACTCTTGTCCATGCCATTCATGTTATAGTTCACCCTAAATTGGTTGAACTTAGGTGAGAGTGAATGAAGGATCTTACCCACCACCAAATTCTTCGGAATTGTGCACCCTAGACGCTCTAAGGTGTCCGCGTGCTCAACCATTTTGAGCACGTGTGGGCCAACTTTTTGGCCCCTTTGAAGCTTAGTGTCAAAGAATTTCGTAATCGCCTCATATTGGACAATTTGAGGGGCTTGCGAAAACATCGAAGTGATCCTCGTGAATATCGCATATGCATTGAGAGAAATCAATTGGAGTTTGATTTTGGGTGAGATTGACCAAATCAAGACATTCTTGACGTCATTAGCAACCTTCAAATAAAGGTCATATTCGGCCCGAACCACCGCGGACGATCTAGGCGCGGTTTCGGTGGGGGGGGCTCTTCGACCAAGTAGCGAAGCACTTTATCGATAACGCGGCGCTCGTTTGATCGTTGTCTGTCCCTCAAGGAAGTTTACTTTCGTCATCCTTAAGGACAACACTGTTCCATGACGACCTCAACCATGAGTCTCTACCCAAGGTTGCAACGTTTGATGATGTTGACATTATGTGAATATGGTAACTACAACAAAACGAAATATATAAACATTCATTGTTAATTTACTTGAAAAACATTTTAACAAGTTTAGCATTCATATAATGACCTCTCACTAAATTATATAAATGATTCCAAGACCCATTTTTAAATAAAAAATAGTCATCGCATGCTACCTTTATCTAGAAATGGTAAGTCATTACTTGACTAATTCTACCCTTAGAACTCTTGGTTGACGGATTTCAACTAAATCCATCTCCTAGTCCCAAGATAACGCTTATCTCGTTGAGTCCAATCCAATTTTAGCTTGTGATCGTATTACCCTACTTACCCGAGGTAAAAAGGGACCCACGAGCGTGGTAGCCCTAATGAACACGGGATTCATAGGTGTTATTAATTGGTAAGGCTAATCTCAATTTTTTAAATATGTGAGAGATCTTGTCAATTTAGTTATTAATTCCCTATAAGTGAACTGAGTCGGTGAATTGTGATAACGTTGAATTGACAATAACGGTAATTAAATGCATTGTGACGATTTTGGCATGAGCATAAATAAAGCAGCAACCAAGACAACAATAACTCCTAGTATGGGGCCACCTAGCTAATCCAATTTAACTATATGTTACAAATTCGGTGAACCACTCCTTGGTCCCTTGCCTCTTCACAATGGAACAAGCCCTTCCAAACGGCACCGTCTTGAGGGAGTCACCGGCTTCAAAAAGTAATTAACAAATATTACAATATACAATCTATTTATACATGTATTCTTAAAATAAATTTCTAATTATACAAACCGGCGA
>JAIUZE010028421.1:31268-43654 GCA_022085475.1 Heliosperma pusillum
AAGTCATTACTTGACTAATTCTACCCTTAGAACTCTTGGTTGACGGATTTCAACTAAATCCATCTCCTAGTCCCAAGATAACGCTTATCTCGTTGAGTCCAATCCAATTTTAGCTTGTGATCGTATTACCCTACTTACCCGAGGTAAAAAAGGACCCACGAGCGTGGTAGCCCTAATGAACACGGGATTCATAGGTGTTACTAATTGGTATGGCTAATCTCAATTTTATTAAATATGTGAGAGATATTGTCAATTTAGTTATTAAATCCCTAAAAGTGAACTAAGTCGGTAAATTGTGAATAACGTTGAATTGACAATAACGAAAAATAAAATGCATGTGTGACGATTTTGGCATGAGCGGAAATCAAGCAAGCAACAAGCAACTAAAAAATCCTAGTATGGCCACCTAGCTAATCAAATAAACTAGATAGTTACAAATTCGGAAACCAACTCCTTGGTCCCTTGCCTCTTCACTTTGAACACCTTCCAAAATGGCACCGACTTGAGGGAGTCACCGGTCTTCATAAAAATAATTACAAATATAAAAATATACAAATTCCTATTATACGTTTATTCTATAAAATGAAATTATTAAATTATATAAACCGGCGATACGAGATCGCAATAAAATTACAACCAAACCGTTATTCCCTTACATTACGGGTAATAACTATTAAAAAAAAACTAGGCCATACGAGGTACGAAATTTGCATAAATTATTAAATAAATGACATTCATTCATTCAACCATAAATAAAATAAATTGCTGCAAAATTCATGCCAAAATCGCCATAAACACATTCATGCTCATTGTAGCTCGATTTTACGGGATTTATTGATTTTTAACCATTAAAAACCAATATCAACATTTAAATCTCATTTAAATTCAAACTAATTAACTAAACTGATTTAGAACTCAAAATTAGTTCCTACTAATTTTTTTGGTCATTAATTAGATCGATTTGATTTCATTTGTTAAATATAACGGTTTAATCATAACAATTATGAAATAAACCCAAAATAAAATATAAACATCATAAAAATTTGAAACCAAATTTTTTTTAAATTCTGGAACATTTCCAGGAACTATAAAAATAAAAAACATTTGCTCAAAAAATTTAAATTAATTTTATGAATAAATAGCTTTGTATTTATTGGTTTTATCAAATAAAAATCCTTAAATATAGTAAAACAGTGAAAAAAATTATTAAATTTCACCAAGATGATAAAAATCCGAATTTAAAACGTACCGAAAATTTTCAAGACCAGAAATGGACGTTTCAATTTTATGAACATTATAATCTCATATTATCGACTTTTATCGTATAAAAATTAATAAACATGCAATACTTAATTTAAAATCCCGAAATTTTACCTACAACAATTAAGACATTCATGTGAGATCATATTAAAATTTCAAGTCCAGAATCAACATAAAACTATTTTTAGTTAACTTTTAACTCATAAAATGGATGTTAACTCGGTTTAAAAGCAAAACATCAAAATAAATAGAAAATAAATCCCTATATTCACGAAATTTGACCATAAAAATTTTGAGGTCATTAGGTATACATGCACTAAAAATATTTGTCAGAATCATATTTGAACTGAAATTTTTGATTTATTAGTTATCTTATAACTTTAATAAAAATGTCCAAAATGAACATGCATGCTACAAGCTAGCTCTGATACCACATGAAAGTCCATAGACCTTAATTAGACTCCTCTAATTAGTTACTAAATTACTTGTTAATTTAATATTTAATGATCTATGTAACATGCATGCAAATAGAAAGACAAAGACATTTATATAAAAGAAGAAATTTCCTCACATTGATATGGAAATTAAATGGGCACAACAAGAACTCCTTCTTGTTGTTCTTGAGCTATATGTATGGATGAACAAGAATAATCTCCAAAATAGAAGACCTCCTTCAAGTTGCACCAAGATTACACCAAATAATCTACCCTTATTATTAACTAGATAATAAGATAGATGTTATACTACTAATATTAGACTATATTATTACACTAGTAATACTTAAGAAATATTAGTATATGAGAGTTTTTAGTGAGAGGAAGAGTTTTAGAGAGAAGTGTAAAAATTGCACAAAATGAAGTGGTAGAAAAATGAACAACTATTGTTCATTATATGGCCACAATGGCCGGACCACACAAGTCCAAAATGGATTCTTATTTTGTTTAATTTAATAACATGCAATAAAGTGGAGTGTTGTAGTGTAAGTGATGATTATATTCTACTTGTTATGTCACTTTCTTTTGGTGACTTGTGAGTGTGTATAAGAACAACAATCATCACCTCACTACTAACTACATGACCGGCCACTATGGCCTTATATGGTCCCTTTTTATTTTTGATATTTGTCCCACAAATATTTATTAATCATATGCTTGATTATCTTGTATAATTAAGTGTTAATTTGATCATATAACAATTATATGACACAATTAAATAAATAATATGTACTTAACATTTTAAGTAATATTTTACCATTAAATCAATATATAATGGGTCCCACAATGCTTAGTTAATTTATTTTACAACTCCTTGTAAATGTAGTTAACTAATTACCTCTATCTCAAAACCTCAACTAATTTAGTAATTTAACGATTATTTACTAAGTTAAACTTTATTTAATCATAATAAAATAAGATATAAATTTATTAGTCAATTATCGCATAATTGAAAAATAAACATAATCGAATTTGAGTTCATAACTCAATTTCTAATAATTAACTCTCGTACATATCGAATATATGTAATGGACTAATTAACTGTATCATATACAAACAATTAGTTACCATTTGGATTTCATCCTATAGGTGTGACCGAAAGGGATCAGTTGATCACCGCCGTCATACAACAATAACGTCAAACTCTAGTCAGTCAACCGTTATTGATTTACGTTAATCAACTGACTAATCATATATAAAGTCGATAAATATCCCAATTATATTCCTTAAACGAGATTTATTATGTGGCGCACAATTGTGGAGGACACCTACTCCAACACATGGAACATATCTTTAGTATTTTGCAAGTACTTAAGGATGTTCTTTATGGCTATCAAGTGACTCTCACTTGGATTTGATTGCAAACGACTCGTCATGCTTAAAGCATGTGAAATGTCGGAATGAGCATACATCACAGCGTATATGATTGATCCCGCAGTGGAAGCAAAAGGAATCAATTATCATGTGTTCAACTTCCTTGAACTAGTCAAAGATCTTATCAATATAAGAATTTTGACTTAATGCTAATATCCTTTTAGATTTAACTCCATAAATCCAGATATCTAAAAGATGTATTCTACTTCTCCAAAATCTTCCATCATCTAAAATGATCAATATGTCTCCACATATAAGACTGATGAAAAACACATTACTCCCACTAAACATCATGTATCAACATAATTTCTCGAGATATCGAAAAATATTTTATGACATGATTGACACACTAATTCCAACTCTTTAGTGCTTACTTAAGACATCCTCTTAAGCTTGCAAATTAACTTAGGATAATTAGGATCTACGAACTCACAGGTAAATATAAAATATACTACCTCTTCTAGAATCGTATTCAAGAAGGTGGTTCTTGAGATCCAATTGACATCATACTATTATGAAATGCTTTAATCGCTAAGTGTTATCGAATGGATCAAAGCATTGCAATTGGTGTAAACACTTTGCCTACCAATTTATCTTTGAAAAACATTTTAATGTTCATCAATGCAGATTTCGTTCTTAAGGTCAATTTATACTGAAGAGGTCATACTTCTTCAAGTAAAATTTACCAGGTCACATACATGACCATCGTGCATGAAGTCCATTTCTAATCGCATGACTCTAAGCCATGGCATGAAGTTGGGACTAGAAACAGTCTTTTATAATTCACAGGTGAGTCACATTCTAAAAGTAATACGAACTCATCACACTATCAAATAGTGTAAAAATTCCACCTGACCTCCTAGGTTCCAAACAAACAACTACTGAACAAGCAATGAGGAAACCCTTTCCGGACCATATGCTCAGTTTGTGGCTCTTTAAACATTTTCTCCCACTCTGTCTTATCAAGAAATAATCATAGTTTTATTGAAAGACAGCATCACGAGTCACAAACGCTTTTTTCTCGTGGTAAATGTAGGATTACTGAGCACTTGTTTCATTCGGATAACTTACAAATTAGGTACGCTACCAATCCATATCGTATATGGAATAAAATCAGACTCTTTTAAACGTGGTTTAATATGGTGGGAAAAGAAACAGCAGACAAAATAATAAAAACCCACAATTAGTTAAGTGGCTCAGTTTGACTTGACAAATACAAAATCATATCGTATAAGGTTCTGTTTCTCTATCTAACAACACATTATCTCATATTGTGTGTTGGAGAAGTTAACTCGTGAAACCATTTCATAATACTTTTGGTGAAAATCAAAGTCAAAACTTAGATATTTCTAGATACGATTTAGTCGTAAGTCCTTGATCTAACACTCTTGGTGGTTAACTACTTCACATTGAAACTCTTTAAATTTTTCAAAGATTTCTCTTAGCACCTTATTAAATAGAATCAAACACAATATCTATTTAAATCGTCGGAAAATAAAGTGAAGTAGTCATAACCATCTCTGGTTGTGATTATTATTAGACCACACATATCCTTATGTAATAGGGCCTATGACTCACTAGTTCGATTTCCTTTTCAATAAAAAAGGGCACGAATTATCTTGCCTTGAATACAAGATTCGTACACACCATAAGATTAAAAGTCAAATGGTTTAGGGATAGTAGTCAATACTAGCATGTTAATGTGCTACACAATCCGGAATTAAGATTAGATTAGGGTCACCAATTTTGAGCCTTTTACAATCTATATGACAAGTAATTTCTAGTTTAGGTCAAGAATATAATTAACTTTGATTGGTATGGCATTGTAACACCCGCAAATGTACCCTATTTGTAATTTAAAAATACTATACGGATACTTTTCAGCGAAATTTAGATTTAGTATAGAATTTATTTCCCATGTCTATTTTAGAAAATCCGAGTTCGTTTTCGGACTTACGCGAGATTCCGAGTAAGTTACATCTTAAGACGCTTATGAGCTTTTTCCCATATTTTCCTACTTACTCCCTCATACTCCCTCAAACCCTAACTCCCTCATTTTCCACTTACTTCTTCTTCTTCATCAAGTAACCACTAAAACCTAAGTTCCATACTTGCTAAATCTCAAAATCGTCACTACTCTTTCGTTACTTGCTCAAATCCGCTAATTTCCATCTTAATCTTTCCCTCTCATCGTCCTCTATCTTAATTGGTAATAAAATTACCGTTTTTCTCACTTTTCAATTTATCCGTCTTTCTCAAAGGTGAATTATATTCATCTTTTATTATCTAATTGTAGGTGGAGACTTTCTAGACCCCGACAAAAATTACTATCTAGTGGAGGAAGACTTAGAAATCGATTAAAGACGCATGAAGGTAACGGTGAAGGGTTACTCGATATCATTTACGTGTTTTAATGTGTTTTCAATGTTAGTAATCGTATTGAGAATAAGATTAGTAATCATAGAAATTGTGTTGTTGATGATGGTTGTTGTTAGTTGATAATTGATATGAGAATTGATGATTTGTGATGTTAAATGATGATTGTTGTATGTTGAGCCTTAGTGAAATTTAGGATTTTCGTGCATAATATGCCCCAGCCGGCCGACCAGCAGTCGGTCAGCTGACCGGCTGGGGAGTGGCTGATGTTGAATTGTTGTTTACGTAGAATTTTAATATACAATACGTCTCAGCCGGCCGACCGGCAGCCGGTCAGCCGACCGGCTGAGACACGTGCCAATATTACTTCATTTTCTTGAATGACTTTAGTCCCAGCCGGGTAGCCGGCTGATCAGGCCTGTCGCAAGCCCAATGCAAAGATAATTTACCCACACTAGGCTAATAACAAAGTAATGTAATTAGGGAAGTAAGGGTCGATCCTCAGGGAGATGGTGTTTCCTATGGAATGTGAATTGTCTCGCAATTGAGTTCTATCTAATGATTGTCTGGGTTTTGAGATTTTTGATATCTAAACTAATATAAAGCATAAATAAAAACAAAATAAAAATAGTAAAGCAAGTAATGAAAAGCATCTAGGGAAGTAGGTTCACACATGTAGATTGATATATTGATGAAATTGGATTTAGGATATGCAAATAATTCATTGAGCGTTCGTAAGAATGGTGTGTTCATTACAATCATAAATCAGATGGTCTAGCAGGCTTTTAGTGTGATTTACTAGGTCTTAATCTACCATGTGATGCTTTGTCTATTCAATTCTCGTATGTCTACCTTGGAAAAGAATTCCATACTAGTCAATGATTTTAGCTAAAAATCGTTAACTATCGTTACAATCCAAACATGCATAGACAAAATGTTTTAAAGGCACAATTCCTTTATCCAATTAACATCTTTTAATCAATCTAACATGGCTACCCTACACCCTAGAAAGGATGACTACTCACTCATGATGATATCTATGTCTAAAATGATATTAACAATGAAAACTAGGATAGACATGTTTATTTGGTTTTGACTCTTTATATGGCGATAATAAAGACGCTAATTGACAATCTAGGAAATGAAACAACAATTATAACTGTGACAACCCTCGCGAATGCGGAAATATAAAACATACAAGCATGTGAAATAATATGCGGAATTACGGTACTTTAAAAACTTTTAAACATGCAAGATATATATAACACGAGGTGTGTCAAAATATTACAAACTAGGTACGGAATATACAACAAAGAGACGGGGTCTCTTACAATGTTAGCAAAGAACAAGTGTTTTAACCAAAACTAACTACTATCGTCTAGAGGTGAACTTCCAGGGACAACGCCCCCTAGCTCACACCCGAACCCCAAAATATCGTATCCAAAAAGTCATCCATAGCAAGCAACCTGTTCATCCATGAAAAACATGAATGCCACAGTCAGTGGGGAGTAACTCCGGGTTCTCCCAGCCATATCACATCAAACGTACATATAAGGTAATACGAAAGTAAAGCATGCATACATATATATATACATGTGAGTTTCGATAAGATTAGATAGGCAAATACGATTAAATGATAAGATCATGTGGAAATCAAATCCGAACCAACATGTTATTCAAGACTCGGGAAAGACACTCTTAGGCAATCGAATACGCTCACTAGGGCTTGCATCATCTCACCGTTAGCGTAATAAGATTGATAAGATTGAGACTCGACAGACAAACCAGTCACGTCATGCGATGATCACAATAAATACAACATATTATCATCCATTCACGAACCAAGACCATTGACGGTGTCCAATCATGCAATGACCATGAACAATATCATGAATCACGCATTCACAAAGAACGACACAAGACGACCTTTCTCTCACGGTAAATGAAACGCACTAGCATCGTGTACATGGCAAGTATGATTAATAGGCATCCACGGGATAAGCATTTCCCTGAACTCATACGCGATGCTTACATTTCGCCCTATGTTCACTATTTCCTCCGGTAGGACAACGATAATAAACGGTCCTAGTTCTAACCTGGCCATGACTCTCGGAATAACGTGTTCCGATTCGACATGCGATAAACATTTCGCATCCAAGACTCGGTCAATCAATAGACGCCGAGTACCCCAAATTCGGTAGACATTCACGAAAGAGGCGAAAAGAGCTCAAGCCTCATAACAAGCGGTACGCTACATGCAAATAACACCACCTCGCAAGTACACAACATTTGACGGCCGGGTCGATCAACGCATAGCGTTCAACTCCCAACAACGTCGTCGTATGCCCACTAACACATGCAATTAAGCAGTAGGATACCTCTCCGTTCCGACATTCCAGCCTTACGAACGGGAAGGTAGCCAAGGGAATGAGAATACAAAGCACAAGACAAAAATAGTGCTCAAACCGTAACATTTGTAAAAACCGACTCAAAGTGGGAACATAGCAAAAACCGTCACAAAACATGTGATACATGCGAAAGAGATATCATATATCCAAAACATGAATATTATAAGACATTACGTAAAATTATACGATAAACGGATCATGCGAACTAATATAAATTATGAGTTTTAGAAATTAAAGGAAAAGAACACAGCCGTGTTCTAGGCCGGTCACTGGACCGGCGGCCGGTGGGCCGGCTCAGAGCACAAGGCAAAAACCAAAAATCATAGAAAACAAGGTAATGTGTTCCAGGCCGGTCAAGAGGGAGGCGGCCGGTACCCCGGCTCAGAGCACAACACTAACAAACACAAAAATCACAAGTTTGGAAACTATCAAAACAAGGGTCTACTTCAAATGGTCATAACTAGAGTTCTAGATATGGGAATGCACAAATTCAAAGTCGAGATGATAGCTTATTCTCTTACGGTTCCAACGAGTGGTCACAAGCCCAAAACAAGCAAGTAACGAAGGAGTTATGATCATTCTACAAAAAAGGGTCGGTGCAGGAAATTCCTAGCCGGGCACTAGACCGGCTGCCGGTCCTTCGGCCAGGAATACAATTCCACCCGAGAACAACAAGCACCAATTCTATCATTTTCAATTCTCCTAATTCACTTCTAATAATTACCAATAATCAATATTCATCATCAACAATCAACAAATAACAACAATCATAAATCATAACATGATTCCTAAGCTTCTAATCGTATTCTAAATACGATTTCTAACATATAAAGCATGCAAAACACGTAAATGATACCGAGTAACCCTTCACCGTTACCTTTACGCGTCTTTAATCGATTACTAAGCCTTCCTAGTAGTCTCCACCTACAATTAGGTATTAAAAGATGAATATACTCCACCTTGAGAAAGACGGATAATTTAAAAAGCGAGAAAGACGGTAATTTTATTACCAATACGGATAGAGGAAGGTAAGAGGGGAAGAATAAGACGAACTTACGTGAATTCCGACAAGAAACGAGGGAGCTACGATGATTCAAAGATCGATAGCAAAGAGGGAAAATTGGGTTTTCTTAGAGAGGAAGAAAGCTTGGTTTGATTTTGTGTTGAATGAAATATTAGGTTAAGGAGGGAGTAGTGTGAGTTATGTAGGAGAAAAGTCAAAGACAGTTTCCAACGTCAAGAAAGTCAAACCCGTCTCATAAATCAAGAAAAGTCAAACTCGACTCAAAAGTCTAGAAAAGTCAAACTCGACTCAAAAGTCAAGAAAAGTCAAACTCGACTCAAAAGTCAAGAAAAGTCAAACTCGACTCAAAAGTCAAGAAAAGTCAAACTCGCCTTAAGACGGGATTTTCATGAAATCTCACAGAAATTCCAAATACGAACTCGGAAATTCTAAATTCGACTCGAAACTTAAATTCTAAATTAAAACTTAAATTTGCTGAAAATATTTCGTAAAATATTTCTACTAGAAAAATAGGGTACATTTCCGTGTGTTACAATCACCCCACCTTTTAAAAAGTTTCGTCCTCGAAACTTGAGAGTAGAAAACAAAAGTATTAAGGACAAGAATCGGTTTTCAAAATTAATACGAAAACTCTTATAAGGGGAATATTTATGAAACGAGGTCATCTCGAAAACGTTTTAAGGAGAATTTTCATAAGAGCGAAACTCTACTTACGGATCACAAGAATGCTCGTCGCGAACGAGAACTCTAAGTATCCAAAATCAAATCAATGTCGAATTAGTGAAATCGGATTTCAAAACAACGTTAGTAAGTGCAGGACTAGTTATCAGACGTCTCCAATAACAAGTGCAAACATCCAACTAAACGCAAAATCCAAATATAAAAGTAAAAGAAATCCATTTTCTCCAAAAAGAGGGAACACAAACCATGTTTAGACTTCTTTGAAACGTTGAATTAGAAATATAATAAGGAAATTTGAAAGTTTTATCAAAGATAAAATCAAATAACACGACATTACACGTACATAGAGCGACTCGAACATCAAGTTCACAAATCACGATAACAAAATATATACAAAACACGCAAAAACAAAACAAATCGAATTCTTAGGAATAGGAAGAATCACGATGAAGTCGGCACGAAGATCTACAAGAAATCGATAGAACTAACTCTACTGATACTTTAATCCTAAAGAGGATGTAGTTTACCCAAGTTACACCTCAACATTTTCAATCATTTGATTTCTACTAAAATCCTTCATAACCACGAGACCTCAAGTCATCCACATATCCATTCAAACCCAATTAGCATCGACTAGGGTCCATAGATTGCAATCTGCATGAGAGGTCCTTTAACACAATATAAAATCCTTAGATTCATCAAACTCTATCTGAGACCACTAACCAAAGAAATCTCATCTTAGGGGAACCATATCTAGTAACAACCACAAAGTGAACGACCCTTACCATAAAATTCTCTGATCCAATTTATTCCAAAATTCATTACAATGACTTTCTCATCCTCGAAAGTCAAAACACAATCAAAGCAACAAACATAATTATCTAAGATTCAACTAGCCTCATCCAAAGTCTCACGACAACGGAAAATCCCCAATCCATTATCGGCTATAAGGATTCTTTCATACGTCATAACATCCTTAATTCGATCATTACTACGCTCGAAGCCTCAAATATAAATAGTCACATTAGCAAACTATGGTGGTTACCAATCCTCAAGATAAATGGGTTCACCATTCTAACTCTATATTCCATAGCAACTGAGCACTCACTTTCCAAAGCTTGCAACGAACATTTCTCAATTTCCAACTATGATTCCTTAAGAATAAAAGAGAATTACTAATTCCAAACCACAAATGACCAATCATTTGGCAATCAGACAACCATTCAAATCATTTAGATCATCTAAAACTCAAAATGAATCGATTTTCATTTATGACAAAACTCCTCAAACTTTGGGTACCAACTCAATTACCCTAAAGCAAAGCCTCATTTAGAATTCACCAATTAGAGACATCTAATTCCCAAATGATATCCCAAGCAACCGATATAACACTCAACAACAACGAACATCATCTCGCTCAACTTGATTCCCAAAATAGCACTACACTAGCAAGCTTAATAAATGAAACCACCAAGAGAGTACAATACCACCAACAGATTCATCCTAAGGTCTAAATCCCAATCCTACTCATGATCAAAATCAACACGAAGCTAGCTAACAAACTAATCATCTCACCAGAGGAAAGACAATGACACCATGACATTGGAAACGATAGAAGATTTCGAGGGAAACACGAACGCGCTAAGATCCGACGAAAATTAGAGGAACGCTAGAGGCAGGGAGCCAAAAGCTAGATATTGGATAGATATAGCTATGAAGATAGCCAAGAAAAGGAAAAGATAAGAGAAAACAACTTCCTAGGAATCGGGCTTAGTAGGAATTTGCATGAAAGGAAATGGAAAGGAATAATGGCACGAGAAAAAGGTTTAAGGTTCAATCCACAAAATTCCCTTTTCAACTCAGGGCGATAGCAAAGCAAATAATCTTAATAACAAAGGTCTCTTACAAGGGACCCTCGTACCACAAATCATCAGAGTAAGGTACACCTAAATTTAACAAATCGATTACAACCCAATTCATCCATACTTTCATATAACACGGATTCCCAAAATGCGGATTTGCAACTCAAGCATAGTAACATTCTCTCAACTCCATAATTTGTCACATTCCCAAAGGTTTCAAAAACCGAAGAATCAATAAGAAATTCTCCATACTAATCTCTTTTCAACTCCTACGGTCCACAAGGTAGAACACCGAACAAAACGACATTATCAAAATCATATAGCCCACGAGTTCATTATTAACAAAGTACGACCTCAAGTCAAACATCATCATTAACGTCTCAAGGTATTTCCATCATAGCTCACATCATCAAACCTCGCTTATATCTATAATCTTCAAGTAATATGGTTCAACTTACAACGAAACCTTACTACTTCAAACGAGTCTCCGATACCATAAGATAAGATCATATCTTTAAATCCAAGAACTATAGCCAAATGCTTTTCCACCAAGCCTATACTCACAAACACACAATAGGAAACCACAAGACGTCACTTAACCTCAAAAGTATTTCGCACCTCAAGATATCATTTAAAGCTTCTCATTTACACCACTTAGACATATCATAAGCATGGTCTTCAAAACAATACTAAGCTTCTAAGTCTAAAAGACTAAATTACTAATGAGTGAAGAAGTAGGATACCTCTCCGTTCCGACATTCCAGCAGTAGGATACCTCTCCGTTCCGACATTCCAGCCTTACGAACGGGAAGGTAGCCAAGGGAATGAGAATACAAAGCACAAGACAAAATAGTGCTCAAACCGACTCATTTGTAAAAACCGACTCAAAGTGGGAACATATCGAAAA
>JAIUZE010028422.1:0-10669 GCA_022085475.1 Heliosperma pusillum
GGCATATATATTGTAAGCCCGAGTCTTGGATGCGCAACGTTTATCGCATGTCGAATCGGAAAACGTGATTCCGAGATCCTGGCCAGGTTTAGACTAGGACCGTATTATTATCGTCGTGCTACCAGGAGGAAAATAGTCTACATAGGCGAAATGTAAGCATCGCGTATGAGTTCAGGGAAATGTTTATCCCGTGGATGCCGTTAATCATTCTTGCTGGGACACGATGCTAGTGCGTTTCATTTACCGTGAGAATTGTCGTCTTGTGTCGTTCTTTGAATGCGTGATTTCATGATATTGTTCATGGTCATTGCACGATTGGACACCGTCATTGTCTTGGTTCGGGAATGGATGATAATATGTTGTATTTATCGTGATCATCGCATGACTTGACTTGTTTGTCTGTCGAGTCTCAATCTTATCAATCTTATACCGCTAACGGTGAGATGCAAGCCCTAGTGAGCGTATTCGATTGCCTAAGAGTGTCTATCCCGAGTCTTGGAATAACATGATGGTTACGGATTTGATTTCTATATGATCTTGTCTTTATATCTCGGATTGCCTATTTATTCTTATCGCAACTCACATGTATATATATATATGCATGCTTTACTTTTGTATTTCCTTCTATGTACGTTTAATGTGATATGGCTGGGAGAACCCGGAGTTACTCCCCACTGATTGTGGCGTTCATGTTTTTCATGAATGAACAGGTTGCTTGCATGGATGGCTTTTTGCTTATGCTATTTTGGGTTCGGGTGTGAGCTAGCGGGCGTTGTCCCTGGATGAAACACCTCTAGACGTTGTTTAGCTAGTTGCTAATTCTATTTCGAAAATACCCCATCTATTTCGAAAATACCCCATCTATTTCGAAAATACCCCATCTATTTTGTAAGATCACTTTTACTTGTTAACCTTTTGGAGAGACTTCGTCTCTTGGTGTGGTATAATTCGTACTCTAGTTTGTAATATATGACACTCCTCGTATTCTTTCCTTGCATGTATAAAAGTTTTTAAAACTTCATATTTCCGCTATATAATTCACATGCTTGTATGTTTTATCTTTCCGCATTCGCGAGGGTTGTCACAGACTTCCATGTAATTATATAAAATTATACAAATAAATTATACTATATAGTTTTTAATCGATAGCGCTGTGTGATAGACCTGATCAAGGAATTTCAAAAATGCTTTGGTAGTAAATGCTACATTCACAACAATGGTAAAGATAACCTTGCCAAATTTGATGCTAGTAGTTATGAAGGAGTTTTTGTTGGCTACTCGGACCATAGTAAAGCTTAAAAAGTTTACAATAAGAGAACTGTGAAAATGGAAGAAAGCGTTCATGTAATATTTGACGAATCTAGTCTCTTTGTTTAATAATAATAATTATTATTATTATAATTATTGTTGTTGTTGTTGTTGTTATTATATTTACTATTTTTTTTTTTCAACTCAGTTCAGCTCTAATAAGTATATTTCAGTTCAGCTTTATTCAGATCAGTTCAGTTCATTTCAGTTCCATTCAGTTCAGTTCAGTTCAGTTCAGCTCCATTCAGTTCAGTTCAGCTCAGTTCAGTTCAGTATAGCTCTATTAAGTTCAGTTCAGTTCAACTCTAAAAAGTCAGAAAGAACAGGGCCTAAATGGGTAGAAACCAATAAGGAACTTTTATGTACTTTGATGCGTGATTTTATCTTTACTTGCATATGTGACTGTATGATTAAGAAATGTGTAGAGTGTGTGTTAACATGTTATGGTTATGTTCCACTCACTTTCGTATTTGGTCTTATTTATATATTTGATTAATTTGTTATATGGTAGTATGCGATAAGATTAGGATATAGCCCATTACTTAAGAGTGATATAATAGAGTTTTTTCATTTGAATCACTCGTTTGAGGATCCGAAGTTAACTTTTAAATGTTCGAGATACTGTATTGGAAGTGCTTATCATGATCGTGACTCTTAAGGAAAATTTGAGGTGTTATCTTATCCCTTATTTGATGGTTTAACTTAGGAGTTTATCATGGTTAATGATGTGAAGGATATAAGTTATTATTAATGTTCAAGGTCCATAGTATGGATGTATTGAATTGTAGAATGGAACTTAAAGTTTGGTACTGTTTTATCAGGTCGTGGATTAACAATCTTTGAGGAACTAGATTCGTGTGATTTATAGTGAACTCGTTTGAGGTTTGAGTTGGTAAGGAAAATCTTGTAGTTTATTTATGGTGTTTGTTAAAGGTTATCCTTTTTGTTGGGAGTCCTATTCCATTCACCTTGTTCGATGGAGGTAGGTTTGTGATGACGGAGTATTAATATTTGACTTGAGGTATTGCTTCGGGCAGTTTATTATTTGACTTGAGGTATTGCTTCGAGCAGTTTATATCGGGATTGTAGGAATGTTTAGTTTTATGGTAAAAGTTAATGATCTTATGGATACACTTGTGGAACCTCATAGTTAAAGCTTAGGTAGTTTACCTGGAGGAGTTACAAGGTTTTGAGTAATTAAGCGATGCAATAGAATTATAGTACTTTTCTCATATGAATTTGTGTAATTAAGGAGTGACTTTTTGCCTTTTATATTCTCCAATTTGTTTTCTTACTTTATTATAACTGATTTGGTGTTGGGTTATTATTTTTGAACCGTCATTAATTAATGATGTTTTATTTTGGAATAGGAGGTAAATATTTGTTATAGTGATAAATATGAAAATTTGGGATTATATATGAGTTATTTGAATTGTTTGAATTGAGAATTTGCCTGAATTGCATTAGTATGGTCAATGCAAAATTATGGATTTGGAGCTAGCTTTTGAGAATGATTATTTGTAGTGCTCGGAAGTGTGTGGGATAAGTTATTGCCTCTCTAGTTAAGTGATAAGTTGTGCACGTTATATGGAAAGGAGATTTGAGTATTAAAAGAAGTAAGTGTACCCTGGGTTGGTTAGCCCGTTATTCGAAAGGCTGGAGAAATTGAGTTTTGAGGTTATTAATGTGTTGGATAAATATGATGATTAGACTAGTGAATTATTAATGGTATAGCTAGCTAATGATTTGAGGAATAGAATAAAGAAGCAAGTGTTAGATTTGTTTTATGAATCAAAGGACTTAGATGCATTAAAATTAGAATGTGGGTTAAATTTATTATTTTGAATTTCCGCGTATTAGTTGTCGAGGATAATGGTATAATGAAAGTTATCTTGAAGTATATAAAAATTAATTGAGGATTTCTGTGCTATACTCGTTTAGAGAAATTCTTGAGGAGCCGATAGCTTGTTACCAAAGGATTTGTCGAATGACCTTCGCTTGAGGGAAGTCATGGGTAGTGATGAGCAAAATGTTTTAAAGGTTGATTAGCGCCCTTATTTAGAATGTGATGTAATGAGGAATGGTATTGAATTTATGAGGACATAGGTTGTACAATGTTTTTCATGGAAGTCTTTTTAGGTATTGATATTTTGGAAGATAATAGGCTCTCGTCAATATCAAAAAGAGGTTAAAAGAGTATGGATTGAGAAGTGTAAGTTTTTAGTTTTTACAATTTTCCATTATTTTTCTAGTATCGTTTGGTGCTATCATCTTGAGTTACTCTTTGACTTGTTGTATGCTTGCGTATTTCTTTAGGATCGATGTCCCTTAATCGATTTTCTTGATTAAAGCCTTCATATCTCTCATTTAATTGAACTTCTTCTCTTTGCTTCTTAACATTGGTATGTTTCAAGTCCTCGTAATGTCCTTCGATCTTATCTTTGTTTTGATAGCCTTAAACTTTCTATTTTCACTAATCGGTGCGCCTTACCTTTTGATTTCCGTAATGAGTATTATATTTTACAAAATGATTTATGAATGGATTTTGTAAGTGCTATTATTTGGGCAATAATAGGTAAAATATTTTGGTTATTAGTGAGTGTCTTTCATAATGGTATTGAAAGTTAATGATTGAGCGTTGAACTTGTTATATAAACGAGTTTGGTATTTATGAGGCTCCGTTTGGTACTTATGAGGAGAGTTGTTGATCTCAAGGCGTGTGGTTACTTAATGGATGATTCTTGTTGTGGAAATTTAGTGTCCATGTCAATGGTGTATACGTGGTAATGTATGTGAGTTGATGTTATAAGGTTGTATGGTATAACATGGCTAATTTAAGGATATAGTTGTGCTTATTGTGAATTTTATGTTGGTGGTTATAAGTTAGTGATAATCAGGTGAAGTTGGTCTGATTATGTATTATCTTAATTACGAGTGTAATATTATTGAAGTCTTTAAGGATGAGGTGGACAAGAATGAAACTCAAGAATGAAAGTTTGTGGCTCATTATTGTTTAATGGAATCCCACTTTTGGAAGTTATGGATAAATAATTTGGAGTACTAATCACAATTAGGTGTTTGATGTATTTATGATTGTGGCATATGGGGATGAGCTTCTAAATCATTAATTTGTGGTGTTTCGATTAACGATATTTGTGGATGAATTGTTAAATAATAGATAATGATGGAGTCTAACCATTTGTGGTGTTTGGTCATGAAGTAGTTTATGAGGATATTGAAATGTGATGAATTAAGGAAGTTAAATGTTCGTTTGAGTAAATGAATGTGCTTATGGAAATAGATTAAGTTATGAATTTGTGGAATGCCAATGATCATGGTCGTTGAGGAAAATTGTATTACGTTATTGAAAGGTATAAAGTTAAATGCGGTTTATAAAAAAAAAGGGGTTTGAGTGCAATTTGGTTAGATTAAAGTGATGTAAGCCTTTTGGGATTTGGCGAGTTGTGGATTATGTAAATGATGTCCAAATTAAGGAATAGGAGTTTTCTTTTGTCAAGAAGCTTTGTAGGAATCAGAGTGCGCAACGAGTACCGTAGTTGTGAGTATTCTTTGTAGCTAGTTGCTGCCCTTTTATTTGGCTTTCTTTTATAAATTCAAGTTTCGAGGACGAAACTTCTTTTTAGGGGGTAGGATTGTAACACCCCGTGTTTTTTATAATAAATTTTATCCGGAAATTACTATTTCATAATATTTAATTACTATTTCTCTTAAATCCGTTCTCGGAGCGTTTTCATTATTCTAAACCTAATTTGTAATTGGATTATCCATCTTGTGAGTTAATGGGTCAAAACCCCACTTAAATTCTCTTATAAATATAAAAGATTAACCTAGTAGCTAGGTTGCTCCCTTTGTTTTCTCTTCCTGCTTCCTGGTGCAACCCTCTTCTCCCTCTCTTTTCATTCTTCTCCCTTTAAATCCATTGTTATGCAACTTTCTTCATCCAAATTAAATATAAATTATATACTTACAATCGTGGCTCTTACCTCTACAATATAATCTATTTATAATATTTTTAAGGTACTCGATTGTATGGGGCTTAGACATACCTTTAGGGTTTTTATAATAATGGGTAAGTAAGAAGAATAAGAAGAAGATGTCTTTCATTGGGCGTTTTTGAGGAGGATTCGTGTAGGACTTTATTAATGGCACTTTTATGAAGATAAAGATTATTTTTGCGACCTTTATTGCGTAATAAAGGTAACTAGGTGTTCTTCTTTAATTATGTTTATAGAAAGTGAATTATTAACATGATATAATGATTGATTGTATGATTAATTGTTTGTGTGGTTATTTATGTTTATGATTCACATGTTTAATTACATTTAATGTTTATGTTCTTATTCTATTTTCAATTTTTCATTTGATGTGGGAACTAGGGTTCAAATCGAGAACCCTAGCGTCGTTGGTGGTGGCGCGGCTGTGGGGTTGCCGTGGCCTAGGGTTTTGGCCTCCTCCTTGTGGGAGAGGCTAGGGTTTGCTTCTGTTGAGGAATTAGAGTTTTGGTTTATATCATTAAGGTTATAGCATATTAAACTATAACTTTACATGTAAGCTACCCTGGTTATACCTATTTGAGCTATAACTTTGAAAGTGACGTTATGGTGCGGTGTACTATAACAAAACTCGTTGTGGTGATATGGCGGTTTGTACCGTGGAGTCAACCCCTCGGTGGTGGTGTTATAGAGGACTAACCCGTGACGAAAGAGAGTTATAGTTGATGATACTATAACCTCGCACATATAAGGTTATAACTTGAAGTGCTATAACTTCACTAATGTTGAGTGAAGGTTATCGCTGAAGGTATTATAACTTTGCTGAAGTTAAGTGAAAGTTATAGTTGATGATACTATAACCTGACACGCTTAACTAAGGTTATAGCTGAAGTTACTATAATTTCACTAAAGTTGAGTGAAGGTTATAGCTGAAGTTACTATAACTTCACTAAGGTTAAGTGAAGGTTATAGTTGGTGGTATTATAACATTGGATGTTATATGCTTTTGTGTCTGGTGTTATGGTAATTCGAACTATAACATGACCTTTGAGGTGTAATGTTATAGGTCAAGATACTATAACCTTAGTCATTTGTGCTTGTTTATGTGTAGTGTTATAGTCAGTTGGACTATAACACGATGTTTGCATATCGTATTGGTTATTCTTATTCCTATATTGTTGGACAGTCAGTTGTCTTGTTCTTGGGTTGAGTCGTGACGTTGTTTACGCATTGTTGGGCAGTCAATAGTAATGTTCCCGAGCTGAGTCGTGACTTTGTTCACGCATTGTTTTGTGCAGTCAGTTATACTGTGCATTTGTTTGTTGTGGTTGTATAGATGACGATAGTATATGTTATATACTATCGGAATGAACTAACGCTCCCGACGCACACACGTGAACCCTAAACTTAAATTGCTTGACCTTGAAATAATAAATGAGAGATGGGTAGACTTAGGGACCTAAGGTGGTAGTCTTTGGTGTACTTGATGTTTGTTAGGTTCTAACTTGTTTGTTGATTGTTTTGAGTGATGTTATGTTTGTTTGTATCTACCGTTTTAAGGTGGATCTTTGTGTTACCTAGAAGAAGTATACTCTACCGAAATTTTGAGGATTTACAAGCCTAATTGAAGTGTATTTCTTCTTCATCTATGAATTCTCTCGTCCTTATTGTTTTATGCTCTCTTCCTTCTATCTAAATGCTTCTTCATCATCTAACTTCTTTTTCCCTTGGAAATTACTCTTGTTACTTTCCTCCTCTTTATCAATTTGTACCATCAACTTCCTTATGTGACCTTTTGTGGACACCTTACCCCTTTTGTTTGTGGCATATCGTACTTGGTCGGAAGAACTTTGAATTTTGTGGAATATTAGTGTTTGTTAGAATGAATTTGTGATTTGAGGAAAATGGTGTAGATCTAAATTCACCCTATATTGATGATTGGTTGTAACTCTAAGGAAAGGTAGTAAGATAAGTTTGATGATTTTAATGCTTGATTCTTGTCATGACTAATGTGTGGATAGTTCATGATATTTGATGGTGTAAGGTTGAATGAGTTGGCTATGACTTCTTAACTCATTAATAATTTAATCTTTTGGACTTAAAAGTGTAGTATTGTTTTGAATACCATGCTTATGATATGTCTAAGTGGTGTAAATGAGAAGCTTTAAATGATACCTTGAGGTGTAAAATGCTTTTGAGACTAAGTGAAGTCTTGTGGTTTCCTATTGTGTGTTTGTGAGTATAGGCTTGGTGGAAAAGCATTTGGCTATAGTTCTTGGATTTAAAGGTATGATCTTATCTTATGGTATTGGAGACTCGTTTGAAGTAGTAAGGTTTCGGTAAGTTGAATCATATTACTTGAGGATTATGATGTGAGTTATGATGGAAATACCTTGGGACGTTAATGATGATGTTTGACTTGAGGTTGTACTTTGATAATAATGAACTCGTGGGCTATAGACTTGAAAATGACCGAGTATAAGAGAGTATTTGTTAGTCCTTCAATTAAAGAAACCTTTGAGGTTGTGTTGAATATTTGAGCTAAAGGAATGTTATTATACTTGAGTTACAATTCCGCAATTGGGAATCCGTGTGATTTGAAAGGATGGATGAATTGGGTTGTAATTGATTTGTTAAATCTAGGTGTACCTTACTTTGATGATTGTGGTACGATGGTCCCTTGTAAGAGACCTTTGTTTGGGATGAGTTGCTTTACTATCACCCTAAGCCTGAAAGGAGAAATTTGGTGGATTAAACCTTAAACCTTTACTCGTGCCATCATTCCTTTTCATTTCCATTCTTGAATGTTTTTGTCAAGATTGATCTTTAAGAAATTACAAGCTCGTACTTTCTTTCTTACTCAGATATCTTCATAACTCTACTATCTGCTTTGTCTCTTCCTCAACCTCGTTTTCCTTTTTCGCCTTCGCCTTTTTCATCTTATCGTAGTCTTTAATGACGCTTCCTAATATTCCTTGTATCATGTTCATTTATCCCTACTCTCTTGAGAGGTAGTTTCCTTATTAGCTATCGTAAGGGTTAGTAGATGTGTTTTGATGGAGTTTCGAATATGGTACCTAACCGTCCTATTAAGCAAGTTCCATGTTTAGATGATTATAAGGAATTAAGGATAAGCTTAGGATGAAACTCTCCTAGTGGTTTTAGACTATGAAAGCTTAATGTTGCAATATCATTTTGAGGATCGAAATAAGCATAATGATAGTCGGTAGCTGTGGTTAGGAAGTGTAGTGATTTCTTTAAGTGTTACTTGGGAAATTGTGGTCTTTAAATGTTGAACCCTAACGGGAATAATTACCTTGTGGAATTTGGATTGGATGACCAAACTTGAGGAATATTGTCATAAGCGAAAACCGATGTATTGAGAGTTTGAAGGAGCTAAATAAATTGATTTACGGTCGCATTGCCCTATGATTGGCAAAAGTTAAGTGAAATGAGATTGTGTGACTAATCTCTTTTGAGGTTTGTGATTTAACTTTGGAAGATGAGAAAGTTCATTGTTAATAACTTAGGATAATGAATTTTGGAATAAATTGGATTAAAAGATTTCATGGTAAGTCCTTTACCTTGTGGTTGTTAGCGATCATGTTTCCATAGATATAAATATTTTGTTGGTGGTTTCTAATAAGAGTTTTGATGGAGCTAAGAAGATTAGAGTACGCAATGAATTTTCATGTGGATTGTTAGTTGTGGAATCTACCGTGCCGATGGACCTTAGTAGATTCTAATTGGATTCGAATAATTGGGATTTGTTACTCAAAGTTTTGTGATTATGGAATATTTTTGTAGGAATTCTGATGATTGAAAATGATGAGTTGCAAATTGGGTAAATTGCATTTTCTTGAGGATTAGAGTATCAGTAGAGTTAGTATTATCGAGTTCTTGTAGATCTTCCTGCCGACTTCATCGTGATTCTTCATATCCCTAAGAGTTCGATTTGTTTCGTTTGTGCGTGTTTTGTATATATTTTGTTATCGTTATTTGTGAACTTTAAGTTCGAGTCGCTCTATGTACGTGTAATGTCTTGTTATTTGATTTTATCTTTGATAAAACTTTCAAATTTCCATATTATATTTCTAATTTAACGTTTCAAAGAAGTTTAAAGATGGTTTGTGTACCCTCTTTTTGGAGAAAATGGATTTCTTTTGCTTTTATATTTGGATTTTGCGTTTGGTTGGATGTTTGCACTTGTTATTGGAGACGTCTGATAACTAGTCCTGCACTTACTAACGTTGTTTTGAATTTCGACTTCACTATTTCGACAAAGATTGGTTTGGATAATTAGAGTTCTCGTTCGCGACGAGCATTCTTGAGATCCGTACGTAAAGTTTCACACTTATGAAAATTCTTCTTTAAACCGTTTTCTAGATGAACTTCGTTTCATAAATATTTTTCCCTTATAAAAGTTTTCGGATTAATTTTGTAAACTGATTCTTATCCTTGATACTTTTGTTTTCTACTCTCAAGTTTCGAGGACGAAACTTTTTAAAAGGTGGGGTGATTGTAACACCCGGAAATGTACCCTATTTTTCTAGTAGAAATATTTTTTACGAAATCTTTTCAGTAATTTTATGTTTTAATTAAGATTTTTATGTTTCGAGTCGAATTTAGAATTTCCTAGTTCGTATTTGGAATTTCTGCGAGATTCCATGAAAATCTCGTCTTAAGGCGAGTTTGACTTTTCTTGACTTTTGAGTCGAGTTTGACTTTTCTTGACTTTTGAGTCGAGTTTGACTTTTCTTGAATTTTTAAGTCGTCTTTGACTTTTCTTGAATTTTAATTCGTCTTTGACTTTTCTTGAATTTTTAAGTCGTCTTTGACTTTTCTTGAATTTTAAGCCGTCTTTGACTTTTGTTGACTTTTTCCTTATAAAGCTCATACTACCACTTATCCTATTTTCATTCACACAAACACAACATTTCTTCATCACTAAGAAACCCAAATGGAAACCCTTGCCTCCCTCTTGATTTCGATCTTATAATTCGCATAGATCATTCGTTCTTTGACGGAATTCACGTAAGTTCGTCTTATTCTTCTCCTCTTAGCTTCCTCTATCCGTATTGGTAATAAAATTACCGTCTTTCTCGCTTTTTAAATTATCCGTCTTTCTCAAGGTGGATGATATTCCTCTTTTATTATCTAATTGTTTGTAGGTGGAGACTAGGAAAGCTTAGTAACCTTTTAAAGACGCGTAAAGGTAACGGTGAAGGGTTACTCGATATCATTTACGTGTTTTACATGATTTCCATGTTAGAATTCGGTTTTGGAATACAATTAGAAAGCTTAGAAATTATGATTTTGAGGATGATTGTTGTTAGTTGATGATTGTT
>JAIUZE010028426.1:0-10767 GCA_022085475.1 Heliosperma pusillum
CGATGACTCGTGCATTTATACAATTGCCCTCCATCAAGAATTATATAAATGGATCCCAAGGACTACAATTCTGTAATGATAAGCCAACCTCTAGCCAACCCTGCTAATTCTTCTTTTAGA
The DNA here is from genome assembly GCA_022085475.1 of Heliosperma pusillum. NCBI lineage: Eukaryota > Viridiplantae > Streptophyta > Magnoliopsida > Caryophyllales > Caryophyllaceae > Heliosperma > Heliosperma pusillum. The sequence continues at coordinate 121 of JAIUZE010028426.1, forward strand.
TTCCTGGTCGATACTTCTGTAATTCTATCTTTAGTCATCATAATCACGAGATATTACTCGTACTATAATGTTGAGATAAAAATAGGTCAACACTCACTACTTACCCAACGTAGAAGGGGTCATATTATGACTTCCGACGAAGAAGGGGTTCATAATAGTTTTCCCTATAAAGACTAGTCTCAATTTTAGTTATAGGGGAAGGTCCCATCATCTTAACTTTAATTCATTTTAAGTGAACGAAAGTCTAGCAACTCGAGAATGATTTAAACTAAGGTGATGGCCCTAAAAGCGAGTGACATCTGTATGTCCATGATTAAAATATTCAAATTGAATGAATCATTTTTCATGCAATTTTTTAGGTGGTTCGGTTTAGACGGAATATGATGCAATTATCTATCATGTGATGGAAAGTAAACGAGAATGAAAAACGTAAAAGGAAAAAACATGTCCTAGTGTGGCCTATCCTACCAAAAAGAATGAAATACATCTTGGAATCCAACTGATTTGACCCTCGAAGCTTGACTTGATCACCCTTCTTGGTCCATGTAGCGGGAGTGAGCTCCAATCTCCATCTTTAGTCTTCTTTGAAATTACAACAAATAAAATTACATTGTGATCCTATTTATTACATACTAATTTCAAAACCCAAAACTAAAAAAAATGGAGATTCGAGATCTCAAAATACATCCAAGACTATGTTACCATCATTACGGTAACACAATCTACTAAGGCCACACTAAGTTACAACTGATTGTAAAAATACGTTAAAGATTCATTCAAACAATCCGAAAGATATTATAAAAGCACCAACTAAAATAAAACATGCAAGACATAATACATTTACTACGTTGTTTTATTATCCAAACCACCCTTTTAACATAGATTATAATTATGTGGTGATTCTGTAATTACCCACATAAATTACAATCTCGATTCATTTTACTGATAAAATGAACTATCCTAAACATTTCAAACTGCTTTAAAATGTAAAATATTTAGCATATGTGAACCGTTTCACGTTAATTATACACAATCCGAATGATGTACAATTAATGGCCCAAAAAAACTTTGTACACGGCAAAAATAGTAAAAAAAAATTTCCCGGCAAAATGGTCCTTATCGACAAAATAGGGAAAACTTAATATCCTTTCAAATGATAAACTCATTCAACATCATTTCCATTTTCATTTTAACCTAATCTTTATTAAATTAAAACATCTACAAATCTATTGTATGTTATTCTAACAAATTAAAAATAACAAAATAAATCTAAATGAAAACGAATACGAAAGGATATACAATTCTGTAAGGTGCTCGATCGAGAAGAAATTAAACGATTAATTCTCTCGATCGAAAAGAAAACGTGTCGTTCGAATATACTGTTTACTCGATCGACTAATTCTTCCTAGTCGACAAACAGGGACCTCGATCGAGAATAAACATCACTCGATCGACCTAAAAATTTGAGAAAAACAAAACTTCTCGATCAAGACACTCGAGTTCTCGATCGAGACAAAAACTCTTAAAAACTTCTCGATCGAGACACTCAAGTTCTCGATCGAGACAAACACACAGCGGAAAAACTGTTTCGTTTTATGAAATCAAATTAAAACAATTTCGTGGCTTATGCTCTGATACCACTTGTAGGAAAATCGGTATTCCCACAAAACAATTATTATAGGATTATAACGAAAAAGCAATAACTTGATTATGCGAGTCATAAACGAAAACAAGAAAATAGATATATAGAAATCAACCTCCGGTCCTAGCAATAGGCGTAAAGAACAGAGATATCAAGGTAGATATCCTCCTAATCGTTGCACCCAAGATGCTCCGAGAAATACCCTTCTCCTTTGCTAGAAAGAGAACCTCTTACACGATCTCACTGATGAGAAGGAGGTTTTTGTGTTTTTCTTGTGATTAGAGAGTCAGAGAAAGACAAAAGACCATTAGGTTTTAATAAAACCCTAATCACACCTCTTATACTCTCAGATTACCGAAAATTGAGGATGAGATCTTCTCACCTTAATTCGGTTATTATGACCGAGTATAGAGGGCCAAAATAAGAAGAATATTTTCTTATTTTGGTTACTCTTCTTCATTCCATAAAATGTAAAATACATTTTATAAATTGTCAATAATTAATACCGATATTATATTTAATGACAATATTGTATAAAACGTCTCATCAATAAACAGACTAACTTCTTAGTCATTTAGGGTATCAATATGATTCTGTAATCACATTTCTCAGACACATGTTATAGGTGTGACTTTTAGGGACCAGTTGATCACCGCCATCTGTATGATAATAACGTCAAACTTCTAGCAAGCCAACCGTTATTAGGTAAACGTTAATCAACTGATAAAATACTCTTAGTAAACCCAGTGTACCTGTAAGAGATTTATTCGCGTTATCACAGTAACTGTGTAGGACACCAAGCTCACGAACCTTAGGTATACTCTCTCGATCGAGAGATGTATCTCCTCGATCGAAAAGATATGGTATAATAAAGTCCTCGATCGAGTACTGATCTTCTCAATCGAGCAATACATGTGGTCGATCGAGAAGGACAGTGTCTCGATCGAGCCCTTGCTACCAATGGTGTTCGATCGAGAAGGTCTGTGTCTCGATCGAACAATCCCTGTGGTCGATCGAGAATATCTGTATCTCAATCGAACCCTTGCTAGTTCCAACATCAGCTTCTCTTACTCAGGATTGGCTATGAAAGTATTCAATACCAAAGTGGGCCAATTATGTAGTTATGAAATCTTACCCATAATCTCCAATACAATAATTAAATAATCCTACAATATTTATTACTATACCATTACAAATCTACCCTATATAAATTAACCAAATTATATTCTTACACAATATAGTAATTTGTCATTTTTTTTTGGAAATAGGTAAGCTTCTCATTAAAAAAACTCCCAATCAAAGTACAAAAGACTTATTGTGACAACCCTCGCGATAGCAGAAGTAAAACATAACTAGCATGCAATTTATATAGCGGAAAATACGATATTTTTGAAACTTTTTACATGCCAAAATAAGAGTACGAGGAATGTCAAATAAATACAAACGAAAGTATAAAATACTACAAAGAGACGTAGTCTCTCAAAACGTGATCAAACATAAAAGTTGTTTAGCAAACTAGCTAAGAACGTCTATGGGTGAATCGTCGAGTCCAACGCTCGCTAGCTCACACCCGAACCCAAAAACAAGCAAAATCCATCCAAGCAACCTGTTCATTCATGAAAACATGAACGCCACAGTCAGTGGGGAGTAACTCCGGGTTCTCCCAGCCATATCACAAATAACATACTTAAACGGAAATAAACAAGTATAAGCATACATATATATACATGTGAATTACGAGAAGTATAAATAAGCATTTCAATGTATTAAGATATAGGCGCATGAAGTACAAAACTGTAAGCATCCGATTATAGACATACTCGGGGAAGACACCCTTAGGCAACTATATACTCACTAGGGGTTACATCTCACCGTTAGCGACATATACTTGATAAGATAGAGACTCGACATATAAACCACGACAAGTCATCCAACGGTCACAAATAATCAACATATATACATACATCCAAACATACGAATATGGTAACCTACCGTATACGATAAGACGTTTCGTATACTCATGACCTAGACAAACATGTTCACGGGATAAGACGTTTCCCGGAATCGTGTACGATAAGACGTTCCGTACACCCAAGACTCTAATCCTCTCGGTAGGACGACGATAATAATATGGTCCTAGTCTAAACCTGGCCAGACTCTCGGAATAAGACATTTCCCGATTCGACATGTGGTATGACATTCCACATCCAAGACTCGATCATACAAAGACGTCGAGTACCCCAAATTCGGCTAAACCACCCGAAAGAGGCGGAAATAGATCTATAGTCAAAAGTCAAGCTAGTACGCTACATGCAATGACACCACCTCGCAAGGCTACACTATTTGACGGTCGGGTCGATCAACGCATTGCGTTCACCTCCTAACAACGTCGTCATCTCCCCACTAAACAAATGCACAACGGCATCACGGTTACACTTCACCGCTCCGACATTTAAGTCTAACGGTTATGAAGTATGACCGGGGAATGAGAGTTATGCATATTTTATGTTAAAAGTTAACTAAAATTAGTTGCATGTTGATTCTGGCCATGAAATTTTTATACGATCTCACATGCATGTTTTACATACTGTATGTAAAATTTCGTCACTTTTAATTAAGTTTTGCATGATTATTGATTTTTATGAGATAAAAGTCAATAAAGTGAGATTATTATGTTCATAAAACTGAAACTTATTTTATTGGTACATTTTATAATCTGATTTATATCATCTTGTTGAAAGTTTGTCATTTGTTTCACTATTTTACTATATTTAATGGTTTTTATTAGATAAAACCGTTGGATAAATAGTTATTTATTCATAAAATTAATTTAAATTTTTTGGTCAAATGTTTCTGGTTTTTGAGTTCCTGGAAATGTTCCAGAATGTAAAAAAATTTTGGTTTCAAATTTTTATGATTTTTATATTTTATTTTGGGTTTATTTCATAAATGTTATGATTAAACCTCTATATTTAGCAAATACGATCAATTCAAACTAATTAAATTTAAACAAAATTAGTGGGGACTAATTTTGAGTTCTAAATCAGTTTAGATAACTATTTTAAGCTTAAATAAGATTTAAGTGTTGATTATTGATTTTTAATGGTTAAAAATCGATAAAATCCATAAAACCGAGCTAGAATGAGCATGATAAGTATTAAGGGCGATTTTGGCCTGATTTTTACAACATTTTATTTATGTTGTTATTTTTGAATGAATGAATGTCATTTATTTAATTTTTAATGCAAGTTGTACCTAGTATGACCTAGATTATTTTAATCGGTATTACCCATAATGTAAGGGAATACCGATTCGGTTGTAATTTTATTTGCGATCTCGTATCGCCGTTTGTAATAATTTAATTTCATTTTTAGATCAAATGTATAATAGAAATTTATTTGTATCTTTTTGTAATTAATTATTATGAAGATGGAGATTCCCGAAGTCGGTGTTCCAAAAGACAGTGTCTTTTTGGAGCGTGTTCCATGAAGAGGCAAGGGTCCAAGGAGTTGGTTTTCGATTTTGTAATCGTCTAGTTAATTAGATTAGCTAGGTGGCCATACTAGTATTTATTATTTGCTTGCTTTATTTTTCCGCTCATGCCAAAATCGCCGACATGCATTTTATTTCTCGATTGTCAATTCAAAGTTATTCAAAATTCACCGACTTAGTTCGCTTATAGGGAATTAATAACTAAATTGACAAGACCTCCCACATAACTTAAAAAAATTGAGATTTAGCCTGCAACAGGAGTTGGGGCATGGGTCCTTCATTTTACATACCAAAGGAACATCCCATGGGACTTCTAAATCCATGAGACAATTGGATTCAATCCAAGAGCAAAATGAGTTCAAAACAAGCCATGCTAAACAATTTCAGAACAGTCTCAATACTTTCAGAACTGGGTCAACTTCAACAGCTCATACCTGGAGTTGTACATGATGAAAATTTGAGTTCGTTATATGGTTGGGTTCTTGAAAGAGTCCTATTTCATATGGAGTTGGAATCAGAAACATTCATTGAGTAGATTGTTCACACGAGGGCTTCAAAGACTGTCATGCATGGATGCTCCTCAGCTTTTCAGAAATGACCTGTCGACACTCAAGGCTGAATAACTCAACATTGGCTGGATATTTTTGGTTGATTCCTTTTGATTATGAAAGCTAACTTCATTAGCTTTCATTTGAATCATCATGAGAATTTTTATTCCATCTGAGCTGGGAGATATGATTTTTCAAAGTTCATGCTGCTGCACAGGAAGTCTGATGAGGATTCACTTTTGACCTGAACTTACTCATAGCCTCATAACGGAAGATTCAGGACTTATTTTTGACTGATTCCAACTGGAGAAGGAAGCTAACTCATCTAGCTTCAATATGGCTACTCATGGGTCTCCTAATTCTATCTGTGCAGAAAATGAGAGCATCTGCAAGATGCCCCTGTATTCTGGAATGCTGCTGAACAAACTGCAAGTGACCTGCTTGTACTCAAACCTCTGTATCTCGCATTCAAGACATCATTTGGGGTTGATTCTTTTTTGACATGAAAGCTAACATCTCTAGCTTTAATATGAGCTATCATGGTCATCCTAAATCATCCTAAGTCATGAGATATTCAAGCTGCAAGTCAGGCCAGAATCCAGAATGTTGTGCAATTGTCTGCTTTGCATTTGTGTGCATCAAGGGCCTTCCTATCCATTTTACTTGGCTTAAATGGCACGTCCACATATGGCTATTGATCCTAAAACAAGTACTAAGTCATGGGAAGGACGAATGACAAGCTTGTCTCCAAAATAAGAAGACTTTGGCCTGATAAATGCAACACACAATTTCTGAACATTGACAGTGACCTCTAGTGGTCCTTCTTTTGGACTGTTGCTCAATTTACTTGCTCTTACAGCTGCACCAACCCTTAGACTCGACAAGGACTGACTTCTAAGCTACCTTTTGGAGTCCTTGAGCTGCGAGGACCTCACCTTCTCACAGCACATGGCAACAAGAACAACCAACCATCTTATTACTTTATGCTTTATGCTTTTGTTTTCTAGCTTTTGTTATTCAGTTTGTGTAAGGAGTTTTAGCTGTTTATTGTACTCTTTTGTAAGCCAATATTGGCCCTTAGATGAGCTTGAACGATTGAGATGCAAACCCTTGGCCTATATAAGCCAAGCTACCTATTGTAAGAAAGGCAGATTTGATGAATGAATGAAAAATTGAAACCTTTGTTTCCATTTTCTAAACTCATGGCTGTGTGCTTGAGTCCCTTCTTTGCTTAGTGCTAGAAGAGTGTTGTTGGAGTCTTTGCTGAGTTGCTGGAGTCATTCATCACAACCTCTATCCATTGGCTTTGTGCTTTGGAAGAGTACTATCTTGTTCTTACTTCATTTTCTTATAAAATTCAGAAACTTTCAACACAACAACAAGTCCAATTCAAGTCCTTTGTGTCTTCATTTGTGTGTGTGTCTTACAAGCATTAAAACCTACATAAATCTATACTTTTCTGAGTATTTACATTGCATAGCCTAACCAATTGAAGCACCTATGAACCCCGTGTTCATTAGGACTACCACGCTCGTGGGTCCCTTTTTACCTCGGGTAAGTAGGATGATGCGATCACAAGCCAAAATTGGATTGGACTCAATGATATAAGCGTTATCTTGGGACTAGGAGATGGATTTAGTAGAAATCCGTCAACCACGATTTCTAAGGGTAGAATTAGTCAAGTATTGACTTACCATTTTTAGATAAAGGTAGGATACGATGACTATTTTTGTCTAAAGATGGGTCTTGGAATCACTTATATAATTTCGTGAGGGGTCATTATATGAGTGACTTGTTTAAAATTGTTTTACAAGTAAATTATATACAAGCAATGAATGTTTATTTTCCGTTCATATTTATTTTATTCGCGCAATGACAATTATTTTTCCTTCTACGAGCTTGTAAATCTGTTCAATCGTGGAAAGGAGTTTCCATCATTTTATACGGTAGCATTTTGATTGCGATCTCCGTTTAAACCACCGTAGCTAAAGACAAAATGATTTTTACTTTTGATCCTCACATTATCTTAATTATGAAGAGTATATGAATATGTCACACTTAGTCAAAAACGTTTTGATTTTGTTTTAGTGACGTCTCCTTATTACAATGGTGCATCAATCTTTTTGCTCCAACGAAAATATTTGTAATTTTTGGTATGTCGTCATAATGCTCCTTATCGAGGCTTACCTCAAAAGAGGCCAAATCTATTGGGACGACTAGGTTAATCGATTTATTTAAAATCGTGAATAATCAAATACCGTAGTCACTTCATGAAAGGTTTATCCTTTTTGAAGGTAAACCCATGAATAAAATGAAGAAAAATCTTCATTATATTTCTAATCTATTGGTCTAAATAGAGATTCATGAAAGTGAGTGGGAGCTCTAGGAAAGATGTTTTATTCTTGATTGTTAAGGATAAGACTAGGTTCAAGAGTAGGTTGGCACGATGTTGGCACAAGGCGAGGGAAAAAGGCAAGGCTATTTTGAATAGTAAAGTCAAAACCCAAGCAAGGTGTCGAACCCAACTTTTGATGATTCTATTTTACAGTGTAAGACACTACAAATGAATCTGCCCCAAGTTTTCAGGAGAAATAGAAATTCGGTGTATTACACCTAAAAATAATTTCATCTATAATATCTATATGATCGACATTTATTTTGCTAAATGCAATTTTTGGGTATTAGATACCTATTATGGTTCTTATCAATGTATTCAATGCATATAATAATGATTCGTACGAAGACTAACCATGATTAAATGTCGAGCTACAAGGGAAATATAACTATTGTAGTTTTATTTCTATAGAGACATATAAAAGTTATAATGTGATCAATCTAGTTTTGGATTTAGAGGTATACTTTAATAAACGTTATTATGTTACGACCTCTAAATAAAGAATATAGTATCCACTTAGTGTACGACACAAGTGTTTCATTTTTATGAATAGAACAAGCGTTTTATCTTTTTATGCCTATACTTGGTCAGTGGTTATCTCATACCAATCAAAGGTAATTATATTCTTGACCTAAACTAGAAATTACTTGTCATATAGATTGTAAAAGGCTCAAAATTAGTGACCCAGATCTAATCTTGATTCTGGACTGTGTAGCACATTAAAAGGCTAGTATTGACTAGTATCCATAAAACATTTGATTTTGAATATTATGGTGTGTGTGCGAATCTTGTATTCAAGGCAAGATGATTCGTGCCCTTTTTATTGAAAAGGAAATCGAACTAGTGAGTTATTGGCCATATTACATAAGAATATGTGTAGTCCAATAACATACACAACCAGAGATGGTAATGACTCCTTCATTTTATTTACCGACGACTTAAGTAGATATTGTGTTTGATTCTACTTAATGAGGTGCTAAGAGAAATCTTTGAAAAGTTCAAAGAGCTTCAATGTGAAGTAGTTAACCATCAAGAATATTAGATAGTGGAGTTACAACCAAATCATAACAAGAAAAATCTATAAGTATTGACTTTGATTTTCACCCAAAGTATTGTGAAATAGTTTCACGAGTTAACATCTCTAACACACATTATGAGATAAGGGTGTTGTTGCATAGAGAAACAGAACCTTATACAATATGGTTTTGTCTTTGTCAAGTTAATCTGAGCCACTTGACTAACTTTCGGATCTTATTATTTTTGTCTGCTATTTCTTTTCGCACCATATCAAAACACATTTAAAACACTCGGATTTTATTTCATATACGATATGGATAGGTAGCGTACCTAATCTATAAGTTATCCAAATGAAAGAAGTGCTCAATAATCCTACAATGACCACGAGAACAAAGCGTTTATGACTCGTGATGCTGTCTTTCAATAAAAATACGATTATTTCTTGATAAGACAGAGTGGGAGAAAATGTTTCAAGAGCCACAAACTAAGCATATGGTCCGAAAAAAAAAAAAATTTCTCATTGTTTGTTCAGTAGTTGTTTCTTCGGAACCTTAAGAGGTCCAGAGGAATTTTATCACTCCTTAATAGTGATGATTTCTAATCTGTGACTTATAAAAGACTGTTTCTAGTTCCAACTTCTTGCTATGTCTTAGAGTCATGCGATTCGTAATGGACTCCATGTATAATGGTCATGTATGTGACCTGGTAAATTTTACTTGAAGAAGTACGACCTCTTCAATGTAAATTGATTTTTAAGATCGAATTTTGCATGGATGAACATTAAAATGTTTTGAAAGATAAATTGGTAGGCAAAGAGTTTTGCACCAACGTTAATTCTTCGATCCATTCGAATATACTTAGCGATTACAACATTTCATAATAGTATGATGACAATTGGATCTCAAGAACCACCTTCTTGAATACGATTCTAGAAGAGGTAGAATACTTTATATCCACCTGTGGGTTCGTAGATCCTAATTATTCTAAGTTAATTTTTCAAGCTTAAGAGGATGTCTTAAGTAAGCACTAAAGAGTTGGAATTAGTGTGTCAATCATGTCATAAAATATTTCTCGACATCTCGAGGAATTATGTTGATACATGAAGTTTAGTGGGAGTAATATGGTTTTCATTAGTCTTATATCTGGAGATAAATATAAAAGGATATTAGCGTTGAGTCAAAATTCTTATATTGATAAGATCTTTGACTAGTTCAAGGAAGTTGAACACATAATAATTGATTCCTTTTGCTTCCGCTGCGGGATCATTTATATACGCTGCGATGTATGCTCAATCCGACATTTCTCATGCTTTGAGCATGACAAATTGTTTGCATTCAAATCCAAGTGAGAGTCACTTTGTGACACCCTCAAATTTGCGGAAATAAAAAAAATAATTTAACTAAATAAAAGATGAGAATATATAACGAAGGTGTCTTAAATAAAAAGGTTCAACAAAAAGGAAATAATATTATACAAAATACATATCCAAAACGGCAGACATATCTCCCGTATAAATACGGAAATAAAAGAGTGTATAATAATATACAATCCTA
>JAIUZE010028427.1:0-19405 GCA_022085475.1 Heliosperma pusillum
AGAATTGAAAGATCTTAAAGAACAAATTCTTGATATTGCTGAAGAAAACCAACTTCTAAAGGCCAAAGCTAAAAAGCTCAAGTCTAAAGTTATGGCAACTTCAGCTATAACTTCAGACAAGACAAATGTTGAGAAAGAAGCTCTTGAGTCTAAAATTATAGCTAATGAAGCTATAATCTCAGAGTTGAAGCTCAACATTAAGCACCTTCAAGCCAAAGTTATGGCTAATGAAGCTATAACTTTAGAATTGAAGAAAGTCAATGAGCTTTTACAATCTCAAGCTAAGGCGAAGGAAGTTGTTATTCTTGATCATGAGAAAGTAAATTCTTTTCTGTCTCAGCAATTGAAAGATTGAAGGCTGAATTCTCCCAAGCCAAAAGTCAACATAATGAGGAGAAACTTATCTTGAATAAACGTTTCAATGATTTTCGTGAAAATTTCAAAAAGAACAATCCCTCCAAAGACTTGAATGTAGATCATTCGTTGTGTGAAAAAGAAATTCAGTCTTTGAAGGAATTGCTCCTACCTGCACGAAAAGTTCATGATAAGTGGGAAGGAAGTCAAAAGGTCTTAGACTTCCTTACCGAACAGTCTAACAATAACATGAAGAAAGGTCTAGGTCATGAATGCTATAGTCGTAGAGACCACGATAAGTGCAAATCCACTCCTTCTGACCGTGATTTCAGAAGAAAGAAGTATGTCAATCTTTCAGAATATCTGATTTGCAATTATTGTGGTCACAACGGTCATGTTAAAGATAACTGTGTTAAATATGTTAACGACAACAAAAATCAAACTGATTATGTGAAAGAACATGACGCGTCCAGTCTTAATGAGTCCGAATCTGAACCTCAATGTGATGAGGTTAGAAATAATGAGTTTAGATGGTTTTATGACATGGCTTTCGATTACACATCTGTACCTTCAAAATCTAAACCTTATGTGAATCAGAAGCAGTCATTTAAACCCAATGTGCGTCGTAACAACAATCAAGATAATAAACCTAGCAAACCCTATCCTAAAAAGAAAAGAATTGTTAAACAGGTATGGGTTAGGAAGGATCAAATATATAGAGTTACTAACCACAAAGGACCCAACTTAGCGTGGGTACCTAAAAGCTGTATTTGATTCTCTTGCAGGTAATAGTGAAAGAAAACAATCTATGGTATCTCGACAGTGGATGTTCGAGACACATGACTGGAAACAAGAATTTATTTCTTTCACTAGAACCCTTCAATGGTGGCAAGGTCACCTTTGGAGATAATAAGAAGGGCAACATAATCGGTGTAGGTAAGATTGGTATATCTTCTTCACATGCTATCAATAACGTCTATCTGGTAGATGGCCTTAAGCATAACTTGCTAAGTATCTCTCAACTATGTGACAAAGGAAACAAAGTCGTTTTTCATTCAAATGTTTGTCGTATCATAGTTGAAGGAACTAGCAATGTTATCTTAGAAGGTCTACGTAAACGGAACGTGTATATGATTGATTTAAACAAAGTCTCTACAAGTTCCTTTACGTGCATGAAAGTCATTGTGGATGATTCATGCTTGTGGCACAAGAGGTTTGCACACATTAGTCCAACAATTTTAAAGAAACTCAAGTCTTGGGATTTAGTTGAGGGTTTACCCTCAATCAAATTCGAACAAGAAAAGATGTGTGACTCATGTGCCCGTTGTAAACAAGTTAGATCTTCATTCAAACCGAAACGAATAGTAAGTACAGAACGTCCACTTGAGTTGGTACACATGGATTTGTGTGGACCTATGAAAGTTAGAAGCCGCGGTGGATCAAGGTACGTATTCGTCCTAGTCGACGACTACTCCAGGTATGTATGGCCTATCTTTCTATTTACTAAAGATGACACTTTCGATGAGTTTGTAGTACTAATGAAGCTCGCCCAAAACAAGTATGATAAAAAGTTAGTTTCCATTCGTACGGATCATGGCACCGAATTTGATAATCAAGCTTTTATAGAATATTGTAGGGAAAATGGTGTAGGACATAACTTTTCTGCACCACGAACCCCACAACAAAATGGTGTCGTGGAACGTATGAATAGAACATTAGAGGACATGGCCCGCACGATGCTTTTGTGTAGTGGCCTTCCTAAGAGCTTTTGGGCAGAAGCCATAAGTACTGCATGCTATGTGCACAATAGATATGATTAGACCAATCGCAAAAGACTCCCTATGAACTTTTAAGAGGGGAAAAACCCAATATAGCTCACCTTCTTTCTTCGGGAGTAAAATGTTTTGTTCCATAATAATTGAAAAAGTAATTTTGAGCATAATTTGATCCACGAAGTGACGAAGCGTGTTTGTTGCTATTTCTAATCATAGTAAAGCTTTTAAAGTTTTTAACAAAATAACCTTGTGCATAGAAGAAAGTGTTCATGTTGTATTTGACGAAGATAGTGTGCTTGAACAAGTTGAACAGAATGAAGAAGAGGACATGAATGATCCAGACTTTCGTCTCTCCAGAGATGACGTGCCAGAAAATAATGAAGAAGTTATTGAAGGAATCAATGATGAACTTGATAAATCCGCAAATGACCTTGAACAGAGAACTGAGACAATTGTTGATGATACGAATGTCTCTTCTCAAAACAAGGAAAAGGAAACTGAAGTTATAGCTGATGTTGCTATAACTTTGAACCAGAACCAAGATGGTGTAACTGAAGTTGTACCAACTTCAGCTATAACTCCAGAGTCCAACTCAGGGGGAACCAATCTTGATTCTTAATCATTTGAGGAAAATGATAGTTCATCAGATGATGATGGGCCTAGGAACTCTAAGAAATGGAAATATAAGAGTTCTCACCCTATGGATTCGATCCTAGGGAGTTTGAATAAAGGAGTTCAAACGAGGCGAACATTAAATAACTTTTGTTCATTCTATTCTTTTCTGTCTACCATAGAGCCCACCAACATCAAAGAACCTCTTGCAGAATCCGACTGGATTGTGGCTATGCAAGAAGAGCTTCAACAGTTCGAACGCAATAAAGTATGGCACCTTGTGCCTCGACCTCCAAATCGAACTGTGATTGGTACTCGATGGGTATTCAGAAATAAATTGGATGATTCAGGAGTTATAGTTCGTAACAAGGCTCGATTGGTCGTTCAAGGTTATAATCAACAAGAATGGATTGATTATGACGAGACATTCGCTCCAGTAGCAAGACTTGAAGCTATTCGCTTGCTCATCGCCTTCGCAGCTCATAAAGGAATGAAATTATTCCAAATGGACGTTAAGACTGCATTTCTTAACGGTTATTTGGAAGAAGAGGTTTTTGTTGAACAACCTCCTGGATTTTTGAATAGCAAGTTTCAAAACCACGTTTTTAAACTCGATAAAGCTTTATATGGTTTGAAACAAGCGCCTAGGGCTTGGTACGACAGATTGTCAAAATTTTTATTACAAAACAATTTTAAGATAGGATCTGTCGACAAAACCCTATTTCTAAAATCCGAGGGTTCTGATTTACTTGTTGCTCAAATTTATGTAGACGACATTATTTTTGGTTCTACTAACAATAAATTGTGCAAGTATTTTTCAGATCTTATGACCTCAGAATTTGAAATGAGCATGATGGGAGAATTGAAATTCTTCCTAGGATTGCAGATTCAACAAACCAAAGAAGGCATCAAGATTCACCAACAAAAATATGTCAAGGAGCTAATCAGAAAATTTGGTATGGAGAACGCTCATCCAATGGACACACCTATGGTAACTGACAAAAAGTTGACCTTAGACGAAAATGGTAAGTCCGTAGATGAAACTACATATCGAGGTATGATTGGTTCTTTATTATATTTAACTGCAAGTAGACCTGACATTATGTTCAGCGTATGTGTCTGTGCTAGATTTCAATCATGTTCTAAAGAATCACATATGATTGCAGTTAAACGTATCTTGAGATATTTAATTGGTACATCTAATTTATATTTGTGGTATCCACTTGAGTGTAATTTCAATCTAGTAGGATATTCAGACGCAGATTATGCAGGATGTTCTTTAGATAGAAAAAGTACCTCTGGATTCGCTACCTTTGTTGGGGGCTCAAAGAAGCAAAATTCGGTTGCGTTGTCTACTGCAGAAGCCGAATATATCGCTGCAGGACTGGTATGTTCTCAACTACTTTGGTTAAAGCAACAACTATGTGATTATGGTGTTAATGTTGGTTGTATGCCTGTTTTCTGTGATAATACGAGTGCTATTGTTATTTCTAAGAACCCAGCTCAGCATTCTCGTACTAAGCATATAGACATTAGACATCATTTTTTGCGTGACCATGTAGAAAAGGGCAACATTAAACTCGAATTTTGTAGTACTGACAATCAATGGGCTGACATTTTAACAAAGGCGTTAGCGAGAAGACGTTTTGAGATTTTGCGGTTGGAAATTGGTTTAATCAGTAGCAATTAAATTCATCTTATTTATTTTGTGAACCTGCGTGACTGGCTAGATTAAGACGAGATTATATGACTGTGTCCGCATATTTCATTGCTAGTATATTTGTGTTTAATATAATATATTTTACGTGAGTATCTTGCATATTAAGTGTTTTATGGAAATTGAATTATGAACCACATTATTTGCCAAAAACCTATCTTATTCACTTTCCTAATCAAACCAAAATTCTACCCATGTAATTCTTTTTGGCCGAAATTCTCAAATAAATATCCTTACCATATCTTCTTATTTACCAAATTCTATCCTTACCATATCCCCAAAATTAAATACCTAAGATTCCTTTTCCTACCTAAATTCAAAAACAAAAAAAAAAAAAAAAAAAAAAAGGAAAAAAGAGGAAGAGTAGGACGGCACCTCACGTGCACTCCTACAAAAACACAAACACCTTGTATGTCTACCAATCCATCACTACAACGCACCCAACTATTACCCAAACTCCAAAACCCAAACCAAGTCGGGTTCGGTGCTTGAAGGTACAAAAAGGCGTCAAAAAAAAAAAAAAAGGGTACAAGATGGTGTTAGTGAGTTCATGAAAAAGGGTACAAAAAAAAAAAAAACCGAATGTGGCTGATTTTTCGGGGCTTGAATCGAAATTGGATGTGTTTATGGGAAAAGTAATGGAGCGCCTTGATGCGCAAGATAAGAAAATTGTTGCGGTTGTTGAAAAAAAAAATAAAAAAAAAAAATGAAAAAACCGTGGCTATGGGGAACACTAGCTCTATCCGTGACCATGTCGGTTCGGGTGTGCGTAGTGAGTTGAGGTCTTGGATGACGGGTGTTGATGATTGCCTAGCAAAATTAGAAGAGGAGTGTATATTCGACAAGAGATGTATAGGCAAAGGGATCGGATGCAATTCTTGGTGAGCCAAGAAGGTGCATTGGTGCAAAGCGGTTCGGAAATGCGTGAGGGGATGCACACTATACTTGATGCGACGGAGGCTCTTTCTTTGAAGGTTCGAAACTTCGATGTTTGCCTCGCCGCTCAAGCTTCTCATGTGTCAAATTGCCTTGACCGTCTTTCCACTCTTGAGTACCGCACTAGGCCCGGTTATGTCGATCCTAACAAAATCCGTCAACCCAAAATGCCTTGATTTTTCTATCCTTGGTTGTTTTCACTCTTAAACTACTAATCCTATTCGGCCCATTTGGCTTATTTTGACATTGTCTATTCGGCTCAATGGCAACTAACACTATATTTTGTGGTTTGTAGTTTAATCAACATTTTGCACTTTATTTTGCTTGATATATATCGTCTTATATTGCGTATTTTGCATATCTATTTCTTGCCTTGACATGTGTTATTCTAGTCGTTTCATGTCTTTGTTCTTGTCTTTTCAATGATGCCAAGAGGGGGAAGAAATGATATGATTTGAGTCTTTGCTTAAGCTTGCTCCTTGTCAAGACTCGTTATCTCTTAAATTCTCTCAAGCTATAACTTTGGCTAAGTTGTTTTGTTCTTGCGATCAAAGTTGCTATAACTTTGGAGTGCTTTGTTGAGGGGGAACTATACTTAGTCACTTTGTTAAGAGAAAATCATATGAGACTTGTCATCATCAAAAAGGGGAAATTTGTTGGACCAATTTCATAGTTTTGATAATGACATGTGTTTACGTAATAATATGTTTTACTCGATATATCATATGCGTGTAATTGTGTGCTTTAGTCTTATTATAGCTAGCAACAATTATGAGAAGAAAGATCAAAGTTAGACATAACTTTGATAAAGTCTGTGAGACAAAGTTATAACAACTTCAGGAATAACTTTGGAAGTGAACTTGGAAGTTATAGCTAACCAGGCATAACTTTAAGGAAAATCGCTTCAAACAAGATCTACATAAATCTACACAAGACTCGAGATGGAGGGTCTTTGTGATCAAGATGAAGAGATGATCCGTATACTGAAGATCTTTGTGAAGATTAGATAGTATAGGTCGTCATTCGGTAACTATTCCATTCGAGAAATTTTATGTTCAAAAGTTATAGCTTTAGCCTATGATTTTGAATGATAAAATATTGATGCATGATTTTGGAAATAAAATGTTTTGAAATGTTTTCAAAAGTGAAAGAGTATTTTTATATTTATCAATTATTTTAATAGAGAATATATTTATGAGATTCTATTGGTTAGTAATACAACTTATGGGTTGTCATGCTACCTAGGGTTTCTAATATATTCTATCTCAATTTGTTGTTACCCTAATTAGCCCACCTAGGGTTGGAGCCATCTAGGGTTTCGTGGAAACCTAGTATTGTGCCTCCTAGGGTTGCGTGCCTCCTAGGGTTTCGTGAGCTAGAGGATTTCGGCCTCCATAGGTTGTTTCCTTAGTTTACCTAATCTAGGATTCTACTATATCTTTACAACAATATTTTGAGATATCAAGATAAATATATTTCTATAAGATAAACCAAATAATATTTTGAGATAAAGATATTTCTAAAAGATAAGCAAATATTATTTTATGGTAAGATAAGTATCTTTATTAAATATTATACTAGGGTTTTAGATCTACTATAATTCTTCTACTATAAATACTCCTTCACATATCAATTGTAAATGACACGACAGATACACGAAATACACAACATATCACACGGCATCTATTTTACTTGTGTTGATTTTCCAAAATCGTTTTAAAGCAAACCTTTGAGCAAATATTTATTATTTTTAGAGTTTGTTTTTTAAAAGAGTCGTGCATCAATTATTATCAATCGCTTGAGTGAAATACGTTATTGGATAATAGTACATCATTATAAGCTTACAATTCTTTAACGGGAATCTGTGTGAGTTATATTGTACTTTCTTATTAGCGTAAGATAGTATAGAGTATTTAGCGATACTCACCTTGAGTTATAATCATAGTGTTGATTATACGAGTGGTTGGTAATTTTTGTAATCCGTAGAAAGGTACTAAAAATTATTAATCGAGAATAGTGGACGTAGGTTTCAACGTGTGAAACTGAACCACTTCAAAAATCGTGTGCCTCTCTCTTATCTCTTTACTTTTCGTTATTTCGTTATTCGCGCTTACTTTGATTAATTAATTAGTTGATTTTAATTCATAAGATCAAATAATTAATTACATATCATATAAATCGAAAAAGTGGGGCTAGTTTTTAATACTCAATTCACCCCCCCCCCCCCCCCCCTCTTTCGTATTCGATCAATAGACTCTACAATCTCCCTATTAGAAACCTCTACCTGACCACTTGTCTGCGGATGATAACTTAATCCCCGACGATGTGTAACTCCATATTTCTTCAATAAAGTGTTAAGATGACGTCCATTGAAATGCTTTCCTCCATCGCTAATGAGAGCACGAGGAACCCCAAATCGTGGGAATATGATCTTCTGAAACAGTTTAACAACTGCTTTGGCATCACAAGTGGGAGTGGCAATGGCTTCCACCCATTTGGAGACATAGTCAACTGCTACTAGAATATAGTGATTACCATGGGAAGATGGGAATGGCCATTGGTAGTCAATACCCCAAACATCGAATATCTCAATTTCCAACATACCCGTTTGAGGCATCTCATGCCTTTGCGAAATATTACCCGTCCTTTGACACGCGTCACAAAAACGAACAAATGTAGTAGCATCCTTGAGAATAGTCGGCCAATAAAAACCTAACTGCATAACTTTAGCAAATGTCCTTGAGGGACCATGATGACCGCCATATGAAGAAGAGTGACAATGAGAAAGGATGGCATGTACCTCACCCTCTGGAATACATCGTCGATAAATGTCGTCGGCACATTCCCGGAATAGATAAGGATCATCCCAAAAATACATCTTGACATCGTGTTGAAACCTCTTCTTTTGCTGATAAGATTGACCCGGAGGCATAATTCCTCCAACCAAAAAGTTGGCATAATCGGCAAACCACGGAGTTTCCATGGTGATGGCAAGGAGATGATCATCAGCAAACGAATCATCAATGGAGATTGAATCTCCCCCTTCAAACCTTAAACGATACAAATGGTCAGCAACCACATTCTCTGCACCTGACTTATCCCGGATCTCCAAATCAAATTCTTGTAACAACAAGATCCAACGAATAAGCCAAGGTTTGGCTTCCTTCTTAGCCAACAAGTACTTCAGTGCTGCATGGTCAGTATAGACTATCACCCTAGAACCCACAAGATAGGCTCTAAACTTATCTAAGGCAAAGACAACCGCAAGTAACTCTTTCTCAGTGGTAGGATAGTTAACTTGTGCATCATTCAAAGTCTTACTAGCATATTAAATTGCATGTAGCACCTTATCCTTCTTTTGCCCCAAAATAGCCCCAAATGCATAGTCACTGGCATCACACATTATCTCAAACGGCAATGTCCAATCAGGAGACTGGATAATAGGAGCTGAGATTAGAGCTTGTTTAATCCTGTCAAAAGACTTAACACACTCATCAGTAAACACAAACGAGGCATCCTTATGGAGAAGCCTAGTCAATGGTTGAGCAATTTTTGAAAAATCCTTAATAAAACGGCGATAGAACCCCGCATGACCAAGGAAACTTCTAACACTTTTAACATTTACCGGGTACAGTAATTGCTCAACCACCTCCACTTTAGCCTTATCCACTTGGATGCCTCGTCCAGACACCAAATGACCAAGTACCACCCCTTCAGTTACCATGAAGTGGCACTTTTCCCAGTTTAACACAAGATTGCTTGTCTCACAACGTTGTAAGACTTTAGTCAGATTAGCTAAACAACTATCAAAATCGGTCCCATAAACACTGAATTCATCCATTAAGACCTCCATAATAGACTCGATATAATCAGAAAAAATAGCCATCATACAACGTTGAAAGGTGGCGGGGGCATTACATAACCCAAAAGGCATTCTTCGGTAAGCAAAGACATCATAAGGGCATATGAAGGTAGTCTTTTCCTGATCGTCAGGATGAATAGGGATTTGAAAGAATCCTGAGTAGCCATCTAGATAACAAAAATACTTATGACACGCTAGACGCTCTAACATTTGGTCGATATAGGGGAGAGGGAAGTGATCTTTCCTAGTGGCTACATTCAGCCTCCTATAATCAATACACATCCTCCACCCTGTCACTAGTCTAGTAGATATGAGCTCATTTTTCTCATTAGTGACGACCGTAGTCCCTCCCTTTTTAGGGACTACCTGAACAAGACTGACCCACTTTGAATCAGAAATAGCATACAAAAGTTTATGGTCTATACTAACAATTTATGCACCTCTTTTCTAACTACCTCTTGCATAGTGGGGTTCAAATGACGCTGACCCTGCCTACAAGGTTTATGGTCTTCTTCTAAGTGGATAAGGTGCATACAAAAGTCAGGACTAATACCTTGTAAATCGTCAATGCTATAACCTATAGCCTTTTTGTGTCTTTGTAAAACCACCAACAAATCAGTAAGTTGGCTTTCAGCTAGGTTAGCACTGACAATTACAGGGTTCATCTCATGGTAATCAAGAAAAACATATTTAAGATGAGAGGGGAGGGGTTTAAGTTCAGGTTTCTTTACCACGGTAACCTTAGGGGGGTTACCTAAGCTATAAACCTTCTGTAACGTGCAGTCCTCTCATGTGAGCAGTTTTTCCATTACAACTACTTCTTCACTCCGTGAGCTTCCAGCTTCAGCAGTGCTTGAAATTAAGGCGATCTCCAGAGGATCCCTATTCAAACATAAAGAAAGACAGTCATCAATAGATAAATCAACAATATCGACTCTATGACATGTCTCTTCTAACATGGGGTGTTTCATTGTATTATCTAAATTGAAAGTGATTGTGTCATCCCCCACTGTTAGTGTAAGTCTCCCATTCTTAACATCTATAACCGCCCCTGCAGTATGGAGGAATGGTCATTCCAAGATGATAGGAATTTGGGTGTCCTCAGCCATATCTAAGACAACAAAGTCAACTAGTATGAAAAACTTCCCTACTCTAACCGGTACGTCTTCTAAAATCACCAAAGGGTGTTTAATAGAACGGTCGGCCATTTGTAAGGTCATGGTTGTAACAGTAAGTTGACCCATATTTAACTTTTTGCATATAGAAAATGGAATCACACTAACACTAGCCCCTAGATCACAAAGGGCTTTATCAATGGCTAAGCAACCTATATTACAAGGAATAGAAAAACTCCCTGGATTTTTTAGCTTAGGTGGTGATCTAGATTGCAACACAGCACTGCATTACTCAGTAAATGCAACCGTCTCCACTTCATTAAAGGACCGCTTCCTTGTCAATATGTCCTTCATAAACTTTGCATAAGCCGGCACTTGAGATCAACTCAGTAAAAGGTATACTCACTTGCAAATTCTTGACTACCTCCATAAACCTCCAAAACTGTTTATCAAGCTTGGATTTATGTTGGCGGTGAGGAAAAGGAAGTTTAATTGTGATTGGCTCGGCTTCTTTTGCTTTTGAAGATGAATAAGAAGTCTTATCGGCCTGATCAGGGGTTGATCGATCAAGCAAAGGGGTTGCTCGATCGAGTTTTTCGGAACAGGAACTTTCAGGAACTTTTCGAGCAGAATTTTCATAGGTTGCTCGATCGAGCAACCTCTTTTTCAACCCCTTTTTCGCTGTTTTTCAAACCCTGAAGAGCAACTTCCAGACTTTCGTCGTTCCCATTCCCATTGATTTCCGGGCCTTTGTAATGGGTCCCACTCCTCAAGGTAATAGCATTGACTTGTTCATGTGGAGGGTGTCCCTGAGGAGGAAGATGGCCCGGTTGTTTGTATGGATTTTGAATTGCCAATTGGGCAATTTGAGTATCCACTATCTTGTTATGCGCGAGCAATTGTGAGATCAGAGCATCTTTTTTTTGCTGTATCATGAGACTTTGCTGCAGCATGGCTTTCAATTTCGCCATATCATTACTTGGAGGTGGTGGTGGTGGAGCTTGTTGAAAGTTTTGGCCTCCTTGATTGGAACGGTTATAATTACCTTGGGAATTGTGATTCTGAGGAATTGCATAAGAGGAAACTTGTTGCTGAGGTGGTGGTGGGGTAGGATTAAGAACATTCTAACTTCGGTAGGAGAAATTGGGATGCTCTCTCGTCCTTTCATTATAAAAGTTAGAGTACGGTGTACCTTGCTTAAAGGATTGAAAAGCAAGTACTTGATTAACCGTACTCATACACTCTACCGCATTATGCCCCATAGTACCACATATTTCACAGGTTGGTTGTTGTTGAACCATGGAATGAACCGTTTGTTTATTTTCCAAGGATTTTGAAGTTTGTAATTCGGCAATTTTAGCAGTTAATGCCTCCAACTATGCTACAATGGCATTGTCCGAACCTCCTCTCCTCGCATTACCCCTGGGATTTTCATACTCAGCAGTGTGAGTAGCCATTTCATCAATTAACTTCCAAGCATTAGCATCAGTAGTGTTATTTTGGAATCTTCCATTGGCAGCAGAATCTAGCAATGTCCTCTGATCATCATATAACCCATTGTAAAACTGGTTGCATAAGAACCAAGTATCAAAACCATGATGTGGAACAGACTTGACAAGCTTTTTGAAGCGAACCCATGCCTCATTAAAATTCTCACTGGGACTTTATTTGAAACTTGTGATTTGGCTTCGAATGGCATTGGTTTTCTGTGGCGGAAAATATCTTTTGTAGAATGCAAGGGCCAAAGAATTCCAATCGGTGATGCCAAGTGCATCCATATCTAACTCACTCAACCAATCTTCTGCCCTGTCTCGTAGTGAAAAGGGAAATAACACCAACTTGATTTGATCTTGCGTTACCCCACCCGTTAAAGGAATAGAGCAGCAATAGTTAGTGAATTTCTCCATATGTTTAGCAGGATCCTCAGTGGGGCTTCCTCCAAACATGTTTCGCTCTACCAAAGAGATATAAGATGGACGAATCTCAAAAGTACTATTACCCGTAGAAGGGAGTTTAAATCCCTTGGAAATAGATGCAACGGTAGGCTCCGAATGGCTGGCTAGAGTAGGCATGGTTGTAGTGGATGAAGAAATATGTGTATCCTCTTCGAAGGATGGTTTTTCTGCGACGAATTCGGCGTAAACTGTGTCAAGCGTACTCAAGTCTCCCGCTTCTTGAATTTCCTTCCAAAAGTTTCGTCTATCTCGGAGAGTCTTCTCTGGTTCGGAATCGTAGGGTACGAGAACGGACCTAGAACACCTGGGCATAAACAAAAACTAAAGAAAAGGATGAGAACTGTCTCAAGGAACTTAGGTTCCCTGAAACGAAAAAGACAAACTAAGTAGAAACAAACAGAAAACTGTTGCCTCCCCGGCAACGGCGCCAAATTTGATAAGGGTAAAGTCACGTCTCCTTAATCAAAGTAAACCTAAATCACAACTAACTAATAGTCAGCGGTAAGCAAGGTATCGAATCCACAGGGAGGCGGTAGTATTCTAATCTGTTAAACTAGGTTCGTCTCTATAGTAACAATTTCGGGGTTTTGAGATTGTGTTCTAAAATAATGGCAAACAATAGCAATAAATAGTAAACAATAACAATAAAAGGGTCAAAAACAATAAGATTAAAAGTCTAGGGTCTCAGGTTCACTAGGATTATTGTTCAGGGGTATGGATGTAGTCAACTATCATGCAATAAAGTTATCTAAGGTCACAAGATCGGTCGATTCAATTATGCCCTTTAGATCTACAATTTAACATGCGATCGCTATCATTAAACGAGTTATATTCAATTATCGTAGTCTATCTTAGTCTTAACCCGGTCGGTGTTAATCCTAATTCGCGAGACTAGTTAATTAATCCTGGCCAGTAATTAAACAACTAGAATTAAAACGATAATCAAACGATAACCATGCAATTGCAATTCAATTAATTAATCTACCCCTTCTAACAATCCTAGATCCCCTTTAAACCCTAGAAAGGAATTTAGCTACTCATAACAATAGTAATAAAAACAATATTAAATAAAGTAAAAATGATTAACAATAACGAAAGGAGTAACAAAGAACAATTAAAGAGCTAGAAGGTACTAATTGAATAACGAAGAAGATTAGAGAATACTGATTACAAGTTTGAACCAAAGACAATAAGCTTGATGATAAAATCCAGAGGCAAAGCAAGCTAAATTAGGTTTTCTAATATTAAAGCATAAGTTTCTAATATCAAAGCATAGCTAATTGTGAAAGACGAGCTTTCCTTTTATAATACAAACCTAATTAATTAGGTTAACTAGTTTAGGAAAATACAAAAACCGTTAAAAAGCTAGGTTGATCGATCGAGCAAAGTGATTCTGCTCGATCGAGCAGCAGTCACTACGACTT
Source organism: Heliosperma pusillum (assembly GCA_022085475.1). NCBI lineage: Eukaryota > Viridiplantae > Streptophyta > Magnoliopsida > Caryophyllales > Caryophyllaceae > Heliosperma > Heliosperma pusillum. The sequence continues at coordinate 13,751 of JAIUZE010028427.1, forward strand.
GATCGAGCAAGTGGCGATGCTCGGTCGAGCATCCCTACTTTTGGGTTGTTTCTTCTATTTTCTTCATTTCTTGTCTTTCGTTCTCGATTCCCGTGCCTAACCTTCCACGATCCGACTCCGCCATGCTTCATATCTACTCAAAAGGCTCCAAATGCGTCCAATCTGCATTAAAACATAACAGAAGCGGCAGAATCGATATTCTAGCTAATTTAGCATAGAAATAAGCAAGGAAAGACGGTAAATCGAGTTATATGTGTCTAAGGGAAGCATAAAATATATATATAAATAATGATCATCATTATTACTTTGTCATTTAACATTTATCATCATTGTATTTTGATTTGAGAAAAATAAATACAAAATAAAATAATAAAGATAGTTAAGTAATGACAGAAAGATATATCTTAATGAAAATATTAATGTTACACAAAAATAATAATTTTATTAGAATTTTAATCTAAAACATATGTTTTTCAGTGCATTATTTTAATAGATTTCTCATCCTTAATTATATTTTGATTTGAGAAAATTATTTAAAAACATAAAACTAATCAAACAACTAATAATATCATTTTGATATTTTAATGAAAACAGTTTTTTACATGAATCAAATGGAATTATTTTATAGATTTCACAAATTAGTTTGACTATATTTTTTTTGTTATGAAGCTAGTAAGAACGGTTTATAATTTTGTTTCGTAAGAAGTACATGTTTATAGTTTAATGATAAGATTGTCGTTTAAATCACTATAATGAAAAGACTACAGTTCACTACTAAATAAACACGGAATAGTGACGGAAATATTGTGATGGAAATTTTGTTCGTTAAACATATCGCAATTTTGACGGAATTTTGACGGAATTGTGACGGAAATATGTTTGTGACGGAAATTTCCGTCACAAAAATCATGGCGCCAAAATTTGTGACGGAATTTCCGTCAAACAAATATGGCGCATTGACAAAGTCAATGGCGCCAAAGAATTGTGACGGAATTTCCATCACAAAGGTCAAACTGGTCAATATATATGACGGAATTTCCGTCACAACATTTGACCAAGTTCACTATTTTGTGACGGAATTTCCGTCACATGTGTTGAGTGAATGGGATACGTTTTGGTCTTGTGAGTTAATACATGTGACGGAATTTCCGTCACAAAAAGTCAAATTAGTCAACGTTTGTGACGGAAATTCCGTCACAAAAAGTCAAGATGGTCAATATTTGTGACGGAAATTCCGTCACAAAAAGTTTAATTGGTCAACCTTTGACTTTATGTGACGGAATTTCCGTCACAAAAAGACTTGACATAATACCCAATTAGTAGCGCTTTTTCTGACGGATTGGCCTCGTTTGTGACGGGAATTTAAGATACAAACCCGTGTTCATTTAGTAGTGGTTTTAGTTTATGAAAATTTATAATTTAATGAAAAAATTATATCTTGATGAAAAAGATTATAACACAATGAGATAATTTTTTGTATTGTCTCCTTATTTAGTGTGTGCATTTTGGAGGGAAAATTAATGGGTAGACTTATTCCTTTACTATAAGGGGGATGGGTTCATGGATGGATTAAAGAAGAAGATGATGAATTAAATTAGGATTATTCCCAATTGGGACTATACTAGAAAAGTTTATCCCACTTATAATTACTCCCTCTGTCTCGGTCATTTGTTTATCTTTACTTTTGACATAAATTTCAACGGTAAAAACTCAATACAACATTTTGATAATCGTAATATATGACGAGCGACAGTTCATCGATTTATTATATAATCTTTTTAGAGTTTTTATAATTTTTCTTTTTTATTACATTACGATATTCTACGTTAGTATATTTCCGTTATGATTTTTATGATGATTGACCATTGTATGTATGACGATTTTTATGATGGTTGACGATTTGGCGAAATAGAGGTCCAAAGTTAACGTTGACTAAGGGTGTCAACGTTAACTTTGAATGTTGACTACTATAGTTAACGTCTAAAGTTAACGTTGACTAAGGGTGTCAACGTTAACTTTGGACGTTGACTATAGTAGTCAACATTGACACCCTTTTATCTTTGGACGTTTTAAATATATTTTCGGGTATATTTTCTTGTTTTCAGACGTTTTAACTCATTTTAAATGTATTTTCCCTTTGTTTTGCATGTAATATAAATTAAAAATTCATGTAAAAATGATTCATTTGAGAAATTTGTTGAAGATGGTGTACGTCGATTTGAACCCTTTATTCGTGACGAATCTAAGCTTCGAAACTCGTGACAAAGCATTCGTTTGGGCTCAAAAGATAGCGTTTTGAGAAAAGGTTTGCTTTGGTGAAAGCAAGTAATGGAGCAAAAAACCGTAGCCAACCCGATTTGTTGTCTTCATACTTGCGTTGTGCAAGGTACGGGAGACCTCGGGAGAGTATGATCCCGACAAGCCTACAAAGAAATTTGGTTCAACTAAATGTGATTGTAAATTTCGTCTTCGAGCCGTGCAAAACAAGTATAAGGGTTTCGATGGTAAAGATTTGATACTTTGGAACATTTTGACCGCGGATGGTTTTCGGAGTCACAACCACAAATTAGCAAAGTACAAAGATGGCCATAGGCATTTTGCGGGTTTAGATGAAGATGAGAAAGAGTATGTGAAGCAACAAGTCTGGGGCTGGATTCCCCCGAGAGATATTAAAAATGGTCTTCATCAAAGAACTCCGGAAAAACCTTAACCTTCAAGCACTTAAATTTATAGCGAGGCAACCAAGCTTAGGCGAAAAGTGAGAGGGAATCGAAATCCCGCTCAACAAATGTTGTCTCTAGCTTTAGAAGCAAAGTATGTGTAATGGCATGAGATAAATCCCGAGACATGTGAGCTCACTCATGTTTTCATGTCTCATCCTAAAGCCTTAATGTTTTTTCGTACTTTTCCACATGTTTTACTTATCGATTCGAACTACAAGACGAATGTTCACAAGATGACACTCGTTGAGCTTGTTGGTGTCACACCATATGGAACTTCGTTCTTAATTGCTTGTGTGTTGATTTCTTCTAAGTTGGAAGATGGGTACACGTGGTTATTAAAGAAGTTGGGTCAGCTTCTCGAGTGCACCCATGCATCTATTTCGGCCTTTGTCACTGATTGGGAGTTGGGTTTGATCGCCGCTCTACGGTCCGTATATCCTCCTACACCTCACTTGTTGTGTTGTTGGCACTTGAACCGTGTTGTTGAAAGCAAAGCGCATGCGTGGGGAAAGACTGAGTGGATGAGAAATCATATCATGAACAATGAGGAACACGGTTGGAATTTAGTGATAAATGCAACTACCGATGTAACAACCCGAAAAGTACCCAATTTTTCTAGTAAAAATATTTACTAACACTTTTCAGCAGACTTAAGTTTTTAAAATAGAATTTATTGTTTCGAGTCGTATTTTGAAATTCCGCGTTCGTATTTGGAATTTTTGAGAGATTTCATGAAAAGACCGTTTTTGGTCATCTTTGACTTTTCTTGACTTTTAATCCGTCTTTGACTTTTTCTTGACTTTTTAAAGTCGTCATTGACTTTTTATTTATTTTTAAGTCGTCATAAACTTTTTTTGACTTTTAAGTCATTTTTGACTTTTCTCGACTTTTAAGTCGACTTTGACTTTCGTTGACTTTTCCCGACTCGCCTTGTAATCTTGAAGACCGAAATTTTATTTAAAAAAATAATATTTTTAATTTATTTTTTATTAAGATTTATTTGGATTTATGAAAATTTAATATAATTATTTTGAATTTATTTGGAATTAAAGAATAACTTTTACGGTTTTAACCCGAACGTCATTTAACTATTCCCGGGTCAACTTAAGTCCCGAAACCCGACTTTGACATGAGTCACACGCCCCATGTCACTTTTTTTCCACTCATATTAGATCTTTTACTTAATATGATTAAACTAATAAAAATATCTAAGATATTTGTAACTTTATCGGTCTGTCAACTTAAACTCCGCAAATCGCGTAAAAACAGACACGATTCCTCTCCATTTCACACGTCTCTTTTTCCCCTCTTAAGCCTTGATATTTTCTTTCTTTTCATTACTCACCAACAACTTTTCATTTTACAATCAATCAAATTAAGATCTAATTAATCGTTCTTCATCGTTCTTCATTCGTTCTTCGTCGTTCTTCATTTGTTCTTCGTCGTTCTTGAGCACAATCATCATAAAACCTTCATTTCTTAATTAAATCCGTCCTAACTTATATTTCTAGAATCTCCTCTTCGCTCTCCATCTTCAAGTACGTTTTATTTCCAATTCCGACAAAATCGTTTTCAAGACTTTAATTATGGAAAATCAAGTTTTAAGTTCTAATAATGTTTTCTTGTCATTTCTTATAGGGGAAGATTTTGAAGACGATTTTGGTGACTCGTATATTTTAGGAGAAGATTAGAGGACGGGTTTCTTATTTTTCTTTACTTCTTATTTTGGTGCTAATTGATTTTACTAGCTAAGGTAACGATTCCGAGTTACTCGACGAATATATGTTACATAGCTTTGGTTTCTTTTATTTTTGGTTCATCTTTTGTTTTTGGTTCATGTTATTATGATTTATTGACTTTTAGTAGTAACATGATAAGTTGGATGGTTTTTATGTTGTATGGAATTTTTATGTTGTTAGTGTTCTTGGTGAATTTGGATGATTGTTCATAATAATGATTTTTGTATGATGGATGGTTAAATTGGTTGTTAAAATGGGTGTTTGATTAACTAAAACATGTTAGAAACAATTTGGTGTGGTTGATGGTGGTGGCCGGATAAAGTGGCTGTGAACCGGACCAAACCAGCCGGTCCAGGCCGGTTCAGACCCGGTCTGGGTTGGTCCATGGTGGGTCCGGGTTTTGGTCTTTGGGTTGTGTCGATGTTTGATTGTTATGTTGTTGTGTTGACGGGTTTTAATTATGTTAAAGCATGCGGGAAAATATTAGAAATCGGTTTTAGAAATTTAATCAAAACAGCCCATTATAGCCAAATCAGCCGTGGCCCAGTTCAGGCCCATGTGGGGTCCGGCCCAACTCAGCCCGTGGGTCCCACTTTGGGACTTGTGACGGTTTTTGAGTTATCGTCATTTTTATCGTGTTTTGTAATATTTAGCAAGTGGGAACTATTAATAAGTAAAATATTTAATTAAAAAGGTTTTTCATAACATTATTATTTCTCACATGTTAGAAATTATAATACGAGATTGTAGTTGAATTTGATATCCTTTAAGTCAAGCGGGTTTTAGTAAGATTAAATAATTCACATGTTAGAAGTTTTAATAAAATAACATGTAATGAATATGATGATTTTTATGATCAAGTCTATGTGGTAAAGACTCTGTTCCTAGCCGGTTTGACCAAACGGGTTTGGTCAAACTAAGATCTAGTCAGCCCCGTTTTGACTGATGACCCGTCGCGGGACTCGGGTCGGGGATTTGTCTTCAAGTAAGGTTTTATTTAATTATTGAATTAGCCTTAGTAGATATGAGGCGATATGATATTTGAATATGATGTATATGCAATTAGTCACATGATAGGATGTTTTTCACGTGACTGTTTGATTATATGGTTGGTGTCGTGTTAACTAAGTACCCCTAGAGAATTATGAGTAGATGGCGTCTGACCATTCTAAATTCTAAATGATTGTCTTTGT
>JAIUZE010028428.1:0-10846 GCA_022085475.1 Heliosperma pusillum
AGAAGACCCCAAGGGTTACTACAGCCTTTGGACATCCCAGAGTGGAAGTGGGACTCGATATCAATGGATTTCATCACCGCATTGCCAAGGACAAAGAAAGGGAACAACATGATTTGGGTAATTGTGGATCGATTGACGAAGTCTGCACACTTCATACCAATGAAGGATACCTGGAACAAGAAAGAACTCGCCATGGCTTACAGAAGACACGTGCTAAAGTTACACGGAGTTCCAAATAGTATCATTTCAGATAGAGATTCGAGATTCATTTCCCGATTCTGGCAAGAACTACAAGAGTCTTTAGGGACCAAGCTAAAGATGAGTACCGTATTTCACTCTGCAACCGACGGTCAAACTGAGAGAACAATCCAGACTCTGGAAGACATGGTTAGAGCTTGCGCTCTAGAATTCAAAGGTTCATGGGAATTCAAAGGTTCATGGGAGGACATGCTAGACCTAATTGAATTTTCCTACAACAACAGTTACCATGCTAGTATCAAGATGGCACCATTTGAAGCCCTATACGGAAGGAAATGTCGGAGCCCTGTATGTTGGAACGACCTCACAGATAATGTTGTACTTGGACCACAGATGATTCAAGAGATGATCCAACAAGTCCAAGTGATCCAACAAAAGATGAAGGCAGCTCAAGACAGGCAAAAGAGTTATGCGGACCTTCACCGAAGAAGCATCGAGTTTGAGGTTGGAGATAAAGTCTTGTTACGAGTGTCACCAATGAGAGGAGTGATGCGATTTGGTAAGAAAGGAAAGTTGAGCCCCAAATACATAGGTCCATACGAGATATTGGAGCGTGTTGGAGAGGTAGCCTATCGTCTGGCGTTACCACCATCATTGGACCGAATCCACAACGTTTTCCATGTTTCCCAGCTCCGTAAGTACTTGAGCGACCCGTCACACGTTTTAGAACCCGAGGTACTAGAACTCGATGACTCGCTATCTTATGAAGAGCGACCCATTAAAATCTTGGATAGTAAGGTTCGAAAAACCCGAAATGGAGAGACCTGTATAATCAAGGTGCTATGGTCGAACCATGACACCGAGGAAGCCACTTGGGAAGCCGAGGAGGCCATGAAACTGAAATACCCAGAGCTATTTGAGGTAATTATCTAGTTACGAGGACGTAACGTCCCCTAAGGGAGGTAGGATGTAATACTTACATCTTAACCTTGCATAGCTAGGATTGTTGGTTCACTACTTGCCGTTAATAATAGAGTTAGCTGCGATTGTTGAGGGTAGTTTTAAACTTCGAGGACGAAGTTTGTCTTTAAGGAGGGTAGATTGTAATACCCGTAAAATCATCAAATAAAATAAAAAGGGAAATTTAAAAATAATAATAATAAAGTATTATAAAGAATAAAATAATAAGAACTAAAATGGGAAATTAGTAGCGGTACAACTGTCACGTAACCTAGAATTTAATCCGACTTCGAGACGATAATCTAATAACGCCTTCATCGTTAAACGGTAAAAGAATTTATAATAAAATATATTCCTCAAATTTATTTTAATAAGAGAAGAACATTATATATATATATACACATACATTTAATCCTAGTGTCGATATTAGGAGTCTCAAATTATATCGTCACGCTTCGTTTTCCGTGTCGCGGAAACCCGACACAACACTAAACGAAATCCTAACCACATCTAGCCTAGATACCTAGTAACCACCCTATAACCACCCTACATGCCAAGGAACCAATGCATGTTGAAGCATGCTCCTCTCTTGTCTACTTGGGAGCCGTTTTATCCCTTCCCCATATCCCTATTTTTGTCTTTCCAAAACTTCACTCCAACACTCAATAAACCCTATAACTCAAAGCTCCCACCAGAATTAGTAGCTCACTCAAACACAATCAACACAAAAATAAAAGAGAAGAGAGATAGAGAGAAGAAGAAGAAGAAGAAGAAGAAGAAGAAGAAGAAGAAGAAGAAGAAGAAGAAGAAGAAGAAGAAGGAGAAGCTAGGAGGAGGATCTTGCCCTTACACTAAGATCTTCACCTTGTAAGGACTAAAATACTAAACTCTTACCATTTCATTCTCATTCAACACTTAATATTGAGTAAAACAAACCCTTAAACGAACTATAAGAGTCTTCATTCATGCATGCAAGAACCTATACACAAACAATCATCAAAGTGTCAAATCCGGAGGTTGATAGTTAACAGAATAAAAATACAACTTAGACTTGTGTTATTGCTATGAAAAAAATCTATGTCGTAGGTCTTTCTGTCTTTAATGAGTGTAAAAAATTTTGTCATAATCCGTTGAGTAGTTTGCAAATGAAAAATGATACAAAAAGAACATGATTCTGGACAAACGAATCTGCTAGTCTCAATGTTTGTGTCTTAAAAAGTAACTTAAAAGCTTAATGAGGACAAACCCTTTTACCACAATGAACTTCAATGAATATAGAGCATATTAGGCCCTGGAATCAACTCGTTTGAATTTATAATATTTGTAATATACCTAAAAACATTTTGTGACTCATATTCTGACCACTAGTTAAAGATCCGACCAATAGTACATCTTAAACCTAATTTTGGCTAACATTGTATATTACATAAAAGTTGTTAGACTTATCACTAGACATACTGGAGTTGGTTTCGTCCAATAATATTGAGTATTTGATTTTATATGATTTTTACAACACAAAGTGACAATCTGAAAATCTGATAAAATATTGTTCTTTAGATTGATAGTTGAGAACCTACCATTTTCAAATAGACCACTAGTAAATAAAGTTATACTAAAGATAAATTCTTGCAATTTGACTATGATAAACTTTAATGAGAGACATGCATGTTGGCCTTTTGAAAATCGATATTTCGACTATTTAAACACCCGAACCAGCCCAAAACTTTCTGTGACTCGGAAACCGTCACGTTTTACTAAACAGAAATTTTAGAAAATTTAGAATCGTTTTTGGACTGTTAATATTTGATACTTAAAGTTGTAGCACACCTTAAGGAATCCAACCCCACTTGTCTTACCCAAAAAAGTTAAGTAATGAAGGAGTTATGATATTCTGAAGTCCGTGTTCAGAATCTGTAAAACCGTAAAGTATGTATGAGATAAGGAACTTGTATAAACCAAGTGTATAAGCTATAACTTGTTAAACTAAAAGCACCAACTTGATAAAATACTCTTAAATATTCTGACCATGAACTTAGCTTGCTTTCTTAAGAAGAAAACTCGGAACAAAACGTTCAAAATGGAAACATACCAAAAACCGAGTAAAATACATAAAACCATTTGAACTAGTTAAGGACCGACTTGAATAATTTAGTAACGAGTACTTTATGTATATTGTAGACTCGGGATTTGTAGAAGAAGAACTTTAAATCTAGACCAGCTCATAAGGTAAGGGAAACGCTTGTCCATACACTTTTCTTGAACTATTGAGTTTTGTTTCAAATGTTATATTGTGTATAATGTTTATAATGGTTGTTATTATAAGTTTGGATTATTGTGATGAAATATTGAAAAATGATTGATGTTATTCCATCCCTTGAAATGTTGAAATATAATAAAGGACTCATAACTTTTAAGAGTTTGAAAACCAAAACCGTTTGATCTTTTGTACAAGTTATGGAGATGGTTAATCTCAAGAAATGGATTTAATTGTGTGGAAAGGGTTTTGATTTTTTTTGGTTTGAACGGTTTTGGTAGAGGGGTAGGTTGTTCCCAAATAATAAAAGGGGACCTCCTATACAGAGCTTCTGGTGGGGGTTAGTTGATCGAGACCCCGTCCTCTTATCTTCCTCCTTGGGGTTGGCCCTTGGAGGGGTGTGCACACTCGGGATTTTTGGACAGTTATTGTACATGGTTTGGTGAACCCCGTCTTATCCGGTTTAGGGCGAGGGAATCCTCTCCATACGGCCTCTATCCATTACTTACTAAAGAAAGTGAAGAAATGTTTTCTTCGAAGGAAAGTGTTTTAAGATTTGGAAGGACTAACTATTTTGGATCGGATTTCCTTATTTAGAAACTTGAACTTCTCAATGATATTCTACTTTCTTATGAATTCTAAATTTTAAGTAAAACTCTTATTTATTTATTTTTGGATTGTTTACCTTACTCAACATTATTGTTGACCCTCTTTTGTTTTGTCCTTAATTGGAACTGCTATGACCACTATTGTGAGAGCAGATCGTGTGACAGGTAATCCAAGGAACTAGGACGTGGGAACCACGGGAGAGCGCACGCGTTATTGTTTTATTGGAAACCAATGTTTAAGACAATTATCTTTATTTTGCATTATTCAAACTTATTCGCTTCCGCAAACATTTGGATTTGGTTGTAATCGGATTTTACTCTTTGGTTTTTAATTCACATGGACATTTACCCCTTTGAATTACTTGATTTAAATACTTCTACTACAATTGGTTCAAATGTGACACATCCATATTCCGAATTTTACATGAAAACTCTATTTTTAAATATAATGGATTATGGGGGTGTTACACATGTGATGTCGGATTGCCTTTCGGTCTTATACCAAATTGCTGGGGTGGAGCATTGTCATCATAGGATCGCTGGTATCCTAAGTGATATGGACGATATCTTTCCCTACTTTCACTGTGTTTGCTTTAGTTTTATTCCACGTTCACTTAATATTGTAGCCCATAAGCTTGCTAAACAAGCTAGGGTAATGTAGCATTTACTCCGTTTTTACTGCTGCAAAAAAAAAAAAAAAAAAACCTGTTGGACCAATTTCATAGTTTTGATAATGACATGTGTTTGCGAAATAATGTGTTCTACTCAATATATCATATGCGTGTAATTGTGTTGATAAGTGATATTTTGCACTGATTTATCCCCCGTTTAGCTCGATTTCCATACGATTTATGCACTTTGTTAAGTGATTAACGAGCTAATATTGCTATTCTAGTTGTTTTGCGTGTTTTGACTCGTTTTATAGGAAATGAAGCGATTTTGCTATATTTTCCTACTATTTGGAGCAAAGGCACCAGGATACGAGTTTTCAAGGAATTGATGATAGCCAGTTCACGATTTGATTACGATTCCGCTACATCCTTCCTCAATTGGATTCGTCTTGGACTTTGGCTTTGAAACTCAAGAGGAAATATCAACCCAAGTCAAAAGAAGATCAGCCCAAGCCCAATTCCGTATTGCATTGACCAAGACCAAGGCATAGGATTTCGTGCCTAAGACGAAAAAGACGGAAGAATCCATCTTGCACACTTACCCGATCGGATTGCCATTTACCCGATCGGGTATTTCTGCAATTGGACGTTACTTGGCTCTTCTTCAACCGAGCTTAAATAAGTGCATTAATGCTTTGACTAGGGTACGAATTTGGACGAGGGATCAGCAGCCATGCATCCCTATAAAAGCCAATGATCATCACACACAATTATCATCCAATTATCTATTATCATCTTATCATCATATACTTATCTCTTATCATACACACATTTCATAGTTTGTTTCTTTCTTGTAAGTTTTTAGTTTATTTCTTAGTATGTCTCTACTATTTTTATAAGTTTTTGTTATTGGGTTGGATAATTGTTCTTTACTTTATTTCTTACATAATCGCATTCCAATTACGGTAATTCTCTATCCTTGATTTACTTATGCAATTTTAATCAACATGAATTATAGTCTCACTAGTATCATTCTCATAATATTGTTGTTGTTAGGAAATCAATCTAAAATTAATCTAGTTAAAACCAAAATATTATTTAGCATGTCACATTATATTTTACTTAATCATATAATCCTAAAAATTATCAGTAGAATCACTATTAATATAATCACCATAATCACTTTGGTATTTATATTTCATAGTTTAATTTCATACATCTTTTTCTTGTTAATTTAATTAATCACATGATCATATAAATTAGATTAATTATAATATTGTAAAATTAACATTGTGTAAATAAAATAAATAGAGTTGTAATATTTGAAATGATTTCCGAGTTAAATGAATTAAAAGAAGAGTAGATACCAATTGAACCATCTAGTTGTTTCTTCCTTTGGTTGTGTCAAATTCTATAACTATGTTTAGTGACCATAAACAATTGTTTGTATTAGTCAATTTCTATCTTTATAACGAGAGTTGGGATGGGAATTAGGACTGCCAATAGGGGTTTAGTGACCTAACCATGCTTAGAGGACGTTAGGACCCACTAAATGGTCGGTACGAATCCGAAAGGAATATACCGCTACAAGGCCTAGACAATCATAGTACTTCTAATATTGGTATCAATGAAACTTGTAATTACTTTTACATGTATTTCTCTTTCACTATTTCAATTTGATTAGTTAGTTTACTTTACCGTTTTAGATAGTTTATTTTATTGTTATCTAGATAGTTTACTTTATCGTCTTTCTATTTCCATTCTTTGATAGTTTACTTTATTATTATCATCTAGTTTATCAGTTTAGTTAGATAGTCTTTCAATATTGTCATTTAAATATCGCCTTTAGTTAGAATTTAATTATTGCCATTCGGATCAGAGAACTTCCCCGATTGGGTCCGTGATAATCCGATCGCCTAAGTCTTCTGTTCTGAGTTTTACATTCTGCAATTTACATATTTGTCATTTACATATCGTCATTTACATACTTGTCATTTTATTTTATGTTAATAGTTTATACAACCACCTCAAGTGACTCGAACTTAAACGAAAATCAATCCATAGCAATTTATAGTTGACACGTACTCCCTGAGGATCGACACCCTACTTCCCTAATTACATTCCTTATGTTGTTAGCCTAAGTGCGGGTAATTACTTTTGTATCGGGACCGCGACGTAACCGATCATGTGTGCTTTGGTCTTATTATAGCTAGCAACAATTATGAGAAGAAAGATCAAAGTTAGGCATAACTTTGACAAAGACTGTGAGACAAAGTTATAACAACTTCAGGAATAACTTTGGAAGTTAACATGGAAGTTATAGCTACCAGTCATAACTTTAGAGAAACTCGCTTCAAGCAAGATCTACCTCAAATAGCACAAGACTCAAGATGGAGGATCTTTGTGATCAAGATGAAGAGAGGATCCGTATACTGAAGATCTTTGTGAAGATTAGATAGTATAGGTCGTCATTCGGTAACTATTCCATTCGAGAGATTTTATGTTCAAAGTTATAGCTTTAGCCTATGACTTTGAATGATAAATGATTGATGCATGATTTTGGAAATACAATATTTTTTTAAATGTTTTCAAAAGTGAAAGAGTATTTTTATATTTAATAAAAGTTTTATTAGAGAATATATTTATGAAGATTCTATTGGTTAGTAATACAACTTATGGGTTGTCATGCTACCTAGGATTTCTAATATATTCTATCTCAATTTGTTGTTAATCTAATTAGCCCACCTAGTGTTTGAGCCACCTAGGGTATCGTGGAAACCTAGGTTTGTGCCACCTAGGGATGCGTGCCTCCTAGGGTTTTGTGAGCTAGGGATTTCGGCCTCCATAGGTTGTTTCCTTGTTTACCTAATCTAGGATTCTACTATATCTTTACAACAATATTTTGAGATATAAAGATAAATATATTTCTATAAGATAAACCAAATAATATTTTGAGATAAAGATATTTCTAAAAGATAAGCAAATATTATTTTATGATATTAAAGATAAATATCTTTTTTAAATATTATGCTAGGGTTTTAGGTTTACTACTTCTAATACCATAAATACTCCTTCACATATTAATTGGAAAATACACGAAATACACAACAATCACACGGCACATCTACTACTTGTATTGATTTTCCTAAATCGTTTAAAAGCAAACCTTTGAGCAAAATATTTATTATTTTTAGAGTTTGTTTTCAAAAGAGTCGTGCAGCAATTATTATCAATCGCTTGAGTGAAATACGTTATTGGATAATAGTACATCATTATAACTTACAATTCTTTAACGGGAATCTGTGTGAGTTATATTGTACTTTCTTATTAGCGTAAGATAGTATAGAGGATTTAGCGATACTCACCTTGAGTTATAATCATAGTGTTGATTATACGAGTGGGTTGATAATTTTTGTAATCCGTAGAAAGGTACTAAGAATTATTAATCGAGAATAGTGGACGTAGGTTTCAACGTGTGAAACTGAACCACTTCAAAAATCGTGTGCCTCTCTCTTTACTCTCTTTACTTTTCGTTATTTCGTTACTTGCTCTTACTTTGATTAATTAATTAGTTGTTTTTAGTTCATAAGATCAAATAATTAATTACATATCATATAAATCGAAAAAGTGGGGCTAGTTTTTAATACTCAATTCACCCCCTTCTTTCGTATTCGATCAATAGACTCTACAATTGGTATCAGAGCCTCGTGCTCTTGATTGCCTTACAGCAAGGAGTTTGATCCATTGATCCTTTTGTTTTTATTTATTTTCCGCTGCATTTAATTTTATTTTAATGGATTCCAAACATCTGAAGTGTCTCGTATTCGATGGGAAGAACTACAGTTTATGGAAAAAGATGATGACCCATTTCATAAAGGGTAACGATTGGGAGTGTTGGCTAATCATTAAGAATGGCCCTAATAAGATCATGCTTGGATCTGTTAATGGTACTCGCGTCGAAAAGAAAGAAGATGACTGTGTTGAGGCAGATTATAAGAAAGCTGAGAAAAATTCAAAGGCTATCAGTCTGTTGCAAAACGGCATGACCCATACTGAATTTGATCGTTTCTCATCTAGTTCTACTGCCAAGGAAATATGGGATGGTTTAGAGTTAGCCTATGAGGGGACAACTGTTGTCAAAAAGCAACGTATTGCTTTACTGATGCGAAAATACGAACTGTTCTCTATGGAACACAATGAATCACTTGACAGCATGTCCACTCGCTTCTCTAGTATCATTAATGAATTGAAAAATCTTGGAAAAACTTTTGACTCCGAGGAAATTGCCAGGAAGATCCTTAGAAGTCTATCTAAACAATGGAGACCTAAGGTGACGGTAATTGAGGAATGTAAAGATCTATCTAACCTATCTTATCAAGAGCTACTTGGAACCCTAATGGCTCACGAGATTACTCTTGATGAAGATGAGGCAAATGATAGCAATAGCAAGAAAGTGGCTTTACAAGCCGAATCTAGTGAAAGACAAGATTCGGATCTTGAAGATGAAACAGTGTTATTTGCTAGACGCTTTAAGAAAAAATTCTTTAACAAACCACAAGGCAAAACGTTTAACAATAACACTAACAAATCTTACAAGAAGCCAATTGAGTCAAAAGGGTCTCTTTCAAGTCGTGGTTGCTTCAAATGTGAGGATAATTATCACATGATCAAGGATTGCCCCACATGGAAGAAAATCAAAGACAAAAATCAACGAGACAAAACCAAGAAGGAATTCAAGCAAGTCATGATGGCTTATTGCTGGGGAGATCTCGACACAGAGGACGACGAGTCAGAGGAAGAGGAAGTCGCCAACTTGTGTCTAAGCAACGTCAGTCTTGATCTAATTTCAGACAGTGACAATGAAAGCGAATCCGTGATGTGTCTTGTTGGCAACTCAGATTCAGAACCAGATTCAGAAGATGACGAAGAGGTTAGTCATCTTGAACTTAAAAAGCAAGTTAAGAATTTATCTAAGAAGTCTTTAATTAAGTATTTTGAAGAAGCCTTAGATCATTGTCATGAACAGAGTCTTGAATTAAAAGATCTTAAAGAACAAATTCTTGACATTGCTGAGGAAAACCAACTTCTTAAGGCCAAAGCTAAAAAGCTCAAGTCTAAAGTGATGGCAACTTCAGCTATAACTTTAGACAAGACTAATGTTGAGAAAGAAGCTCTTGAGTCTAAAGTTATAGCTAATGAAGCTATAATCTCAGAGTTAAAGCTCAACATTAAGCATCTTCAAACCAAAGTTATAGCTAATGGAGCTATAACTTTAGAACTGAAGAAAGTTAATGAGCTTTTACAATCTGATGCTAAGGCAAAAGAAAGTGTTATCATTGATCACGAGAAAGTAAACTCCTTTCTTTCTCAGCAATTGAAAGATATAAAGGCTGAATTCTCTCAAGCCAAAAGTCAACATAATGAAGAGAAACTTGTCTTGAACAAACGGTTCAATGATCTTCGTGAAAATTTTAAAAAGAACAATCTCTCCAAAGACTCGAATGTAGACCATTCGTCGTGTGAAAAAGAAATTCAGTCTTTGAAGGAATTGCTCCTACATGCGCGAAAAGTTCATGATAAGTGGGAAGGAAGTCAGAAGGTCTTAGACTTCCTTACCGAACAATCTAATAATAATATGAAGATGGGTCTAGGTCATGAATATTATAGTCGTAGAGACCATGATAAGTGCAAATCCACTCCTTCTGACCGTGATTTCAGAAGAAAGAAGTATGTAAATCTTTCAGAATATCTGATTTGCAACTATTGTGGTCACAACGGTCATGTTAAAGATAATTGTGTCAAATATATCAACGACAACAAAAATCAAACTAATTTTGTTAAAGAACATGACGTGTCTAGTGTTAATGAGTCTGAACCTGATCTTCAACGTGAAGAAGTTAGAAATAATGAGTTTCGATGGTTTTATGACATAGCCTTCGATTACACATATGTGCCTTCAAAATCAAAACCATATGTGAATCAAAAGCAGTCATTTAAACCTAATGTGCGTCATAACAATAACAATCACTATAATAAACCTAGACAACCCTATATTAAGAAGAAAAGAATCGTTAGACAGGTATGGGTTAGGAAGGATCAAATACATAGAGTCACTAACCATAAAGGACCCAACGTAGCGTGGGTACCTAAAAGCTGTATTTGATTCTCTTGCAGATAATAGTGAAAGAAAATAATCTATGGTATCTCGACAGTGG
>JAIUZE010028431.1:0-10601 GCA_022085475.1 Heliosperma pusillum
CTCATCTTTTATTGAGTTAAATTATTTTTTTTTCTCTTTCCGCAAATTTGAGGGTGTCACAGTTGGTATCAGAGCATTTTTGCTCCCGACGCACGTTTGTGTACCCTTGTATAAATAACTTGACCTTAATAAAATAATGAACTTGTGAGATAGAATGGTAGGATGGGTAGATTAGGATTTATGTTGTAGTCTACTTGTTTATGCTAATTGTTAGGAGTAACTTAATTTGTTTTGTTTCTTATGAAGATGGTTGGACCTCGTATAGAAGAGATCAGTGTTACCCTATAAAATTATCCTCTACCGAAGATTTGAAGATTTATAAGCCTAATTGAAGTGAATTCCTTCTTCATCTTTGAATTCTCTCGTCCTTATAGTATTATGCCCTTTTCCTTCCATCTAGGTGCTTCTTTCTCTTCCAACTATTTGCCTCTTATAAATTACTCTAGATAGTTCCTCCATCTTACCATTGGTATCCTTACCTCCCTCTTGTAACATTTTTATGGATGTCATAACCATCGGTTTGTGGTATATTATACTTAGTCGGAAGATCTTTGAATCTTGTGGAATATTAGTATTTGTTATAATGAACTTGTGATTTGAGGAAAATGGTATAGATTTAATTTCACCCTATGGTGGTGAGAGTTGGTATCCTTGAGGAAGGTGTGGTAAGGTATGTTTAATGATTTTAATGCTTGAAGCTTGTCAGGACTTGTGTGTAAATAGTTCATGATATTCGAAGGTGTAAAGTCGAATGAGTTGGCTATTACTTCTTAACTCATTGGTAATTTAGTCTTTTGGAATTAGAAGTTTAGTATTGGTTGGAAGACCATGCTTAGGATATGTCTATTTTGGAGTAAATAAGAAGTTTCGAATATGGTACCTAACCACCCTATTAAGCTAGTTCCGTGTTTAGATGATTATAAGGATTTGAGGATAAACTTAGGAGGAAAGTCTCTTAGCGGTTTTAGACTATGAAAGCTTGAAGTTGCAATATCATTTCTTTTGAGGATCGAATTAAGCATAATGGTGGGTGGTTGTTGTGGTTAAGGATTTTAGTGGTTCTTTAAAGGTTACTTGAAAAATAGTTGTTTTAAATGTTGGACCCTAACGGGAATAATTACTTTGTGGAATTTGGATTTGATGACACAACTTGAAGAATATCGACATAAGCGAAAACCAATGTATTGAGAGTTTGGAAGAGATAAATAAATTGATTACGGTCACATTGCATATGTTTGGCAAAAGTTAAGTGAAATAAGATTTGTGTGACTAATCTCTTTGAGGTTTTGTGATTCAACTTTTGAGGATGGGAAGGTTAATTGTTAATAATTAAGAGGAATGAATTTTTGGAATAAATTGGATCAAAGGATTTCATGATAAATCTCTTTTACCTTATGGTTGTTAGCAGTCTTGTTTCCCTAATTATAAATATTTTGATGGTGGTTTCCAATAAGAGTTTGATGGATCTTAGAAGATTGTAATTGAATTTGAATAATGGGGAGATGTTACTCGATGTGTCGTACTTATGAAATATTTTGGTAAGAATCTGATGATTGAAAATGTTGAGGATATATTGCACTCTCTTGAGGACTAGATTCTGGTGCAGTTAGTGTTGTCAAGTTACACATTTGAATTTTCATAGATGGAAGATAGTATTGGGGTTCATCCTTCTTTCTTTACTTCTTTCTATTCGATTTATTCTTTCGAATATTCCGTTCTTTCTATGGAATATCATCCTCTATAGATAGATTACTATAAGCTTTAGTTAGAAATTTTAGGCATAGATAATAGAGTAATTTCTTTTACTACGAAATTTTTGAACTAAAAGCTTTTGGAAATGTTTTATGAATTCAAGTATTTTACCGTCAAGGATTGTTGAGACTTGTTATTGGAGACGTTCGATAACTAGTTTCCTCATTTATTGATGCGAAAATTTATCTTTTGAGTCTTTGACTTGGGACGTTGATGTTCTTAACCGCGGACGAGAACCTTCCGTTTCATTGATAAGACCCTGTATTTTTATTACAAGGATATTTTTAACAGTTTTGAAATAGACCTACATATATGTTACTTTCCTTCTTTTAAGTTTCGAAGACGAAACTTTTTAAAAGGAGGGGTGATTGTAACAACCCGAAAAGTACCCAATTTTTCTAGTAAAAAGATTTACTAACACTTTTCAGCAGACTTAAGTTTTTAAAATAGAATTTATTGTTTCGAGTCGTATTTTGAAATTCCGAGTTCGTATTTGGAATTTCTGAGAGATTTCATAAAAATCCCGTTTTTAGTCATCTTTGACTTTTCTTGACTTTTAAGTCGTCTTTGACTTTTTCTTGACTTTTTAATGTCGTCATTGACTTTTCTTGACTTTTAAGTCGTCATAAACTTTTCTTGACTTTTAAGTCATCTTTGACTTTTCTTGACTTTTCAGTCAACTTTGACTTTCGTTGACTTTTTCCCGACTCTTCTTGTAATTTTGAAGACCGAAATTTTATTTAAAAAATTAATATTTTTAATTTATTTTTATTTAGATTTATTAGAATTTATGATAATTTAATAAAATTATTTTGAATTTATTCGGAATTTATAATAAGGTTTTATGATTTAACCCCAAACGTCATTTAACTATTCCCGGGTCAACTTAAGTCCCGAAACCCGACTTTGACATGAGTCATACGCCCATGTCACTTTTTTTTCCACTCATATTAGATCTTTTAATTAATATGATTAAACTAATAAAAATATCTAAGATATTTGTAACTTTATCGGTCTGTCAACTTAAACTCCGCAAATCGCGTAAAAACAGACCCTATTCCTCTCCATTTCACACGTCTCTTTTTTCCCCTCTTAAGCCTTGATATTTTCTTTCTTTTCATTACTCACCAACAACTTTTCATTTAACAATCAATCAAATTACGATCTAATTAATCGTTCTTCATCGTTCTTCATTCGTTCTTCGTCGTTCTTCATTTGTTCTTCGTCGTTCTTGAGCAAAATCATCATAAAACCTTCATTTTTTAATTAAATCCGTCCTAACTTATATTTCTAGAATCTCCTCTTCGCTCTCCATCTTCAAGTACGGTTTAATTTCAAATCCGACAAAATCGTTTTCAACATTTAATTATGGAAAATCAAGTTTAAATTCTAATAAGGTTTGTCTTGTCATTTCTTATAGGGGAAGATTTTGAAGACGAGTTTGGTGACTCGTATATTTTAGGAGAAGACTAGTAGACGGGTTTTCTTTACTTCTTATTTTTGGTGCTACTTGATTTTTGCTAGCTAAGGTAACGATTCCGAGTTACTCGACGAATTAATGTTACATAGCTTTGGTTTCTTTTATTTTTGGTTCATCTTTTGTTTTTGGTTCATGTTATTATGATTTATGGACTTTTAGTAGTAACATGATAAGTTGGATGGTTTTTATGTTGTATGGAATTTTTATGTTGTTAGTGTTCTTGGTGAATTTGGATGATTGTTCATAATAATGATTTTTGTATGATGGATGGTTAAATTGGTTGTTAAAATGGGTGTTTGATTAATTAAAACATGCTAGAAACAATTTGGTGTGATTGATGGTGGTGGCCGGATAAGGTGGCTGGAAACCGGACCCAAACCAGCCGGTTTAGGCCGGTTCAGGCCCGGTCCAGACCGGTCTGGGTCGGTCCATGGTGGGTCCGGGTTTTGGTCTTTGGGTTGTGTCGATGTTTGATTGTTATGTTGTTGTTTTGACGGGTTTTAATTATGTTAAGCATGCGGGAAATAATTAGAAACGGTTTTTAGTAAAATCGATAAAAAGGCCAAAACAGCCCAAAACTAGGTCGTGGGGCCCAGTCCAGGCCCATGTGTCTCTCGGCCCAAAATCAGCCGTGGGTCCCACTTTGGGACTTGTGACGGTTTTTGAGTTATCGTCATTTTATCGTGTTTTGTAATATTTAGCAGGTGGGAAATGTTAATAAGTAAAATATTTAATTAAAAAGGTTTTTCATAAAATTATTACTTCTCACATGTTAGAAATTATAAGACGAAATCGTAGTTTAATTTAATATCCTTTAAGTCAAGCGGGTTTTGGTATGATATAATAATTCACATGTTAGAAGTTAATAAAATAACATGTACTGAATATGTTGATTTTATGTTTATGTGATAAAGACTCTGTTTCTAGCCGGTTTGACCAAACGGGTTTGGTCAAACTAAGATCTAGTCAGCCCCGTTTTGACTGATGACCCGTCGCGGGACTCGGGTCGGGGATTTGTCTTCAAGTAAGGTGGTATTTAATTAATGAATTACCCTTAGTAGATATGAGGCGATATGATATTTGAATATGATTTATATGCAATTAGTCACATGTTAGGAAATGGTTTCCGTGACTGTTTAATTATATGGTTGGTGTCGTGTTTACTAAGTACCCATAGAGAATTATGATTATATGGCGTCTTGACCATTCTAATTCTAAATGAGTATCTTGGACCATGACATTGATATGCCTTACTATCTTTAACGAGCATATGGAGTTTAAAGCTTGATAGCTTTTGTGTCCCGGCTTGGTGGGTTTATATCCAAGTCGGGGCATGGCATCCTAAGAGTTTCCGCTTTGGGAAGGGAGCCAGCTTAAGTACTAGCCATCTCTGCTTAGGGGGTCGCCTAGTAGAGTTTCTCGTGTACGGTTATGTCATGAGACTGGGAATGGAATATCTGTTGTCGCTAGGTCTGATCAGTCTAGGACTAGGATGTTTTCCTACCTTGTGGTATAGCCTCGAGTTACAGAAGTCGACTATTGACTGGACTAATAACTTATGCCTGTTTGTAGAAGTATTTGTCTTTCATGTTTGTATGATTCTATGAATCTTAGAAGGTGAGATGCAAGCCGGCAAAGGTTGATAGAGTTTGGATTACCGATTGTTAACTGATTCACATGATTACGTGTTGATTAGTGTTTGAGTGTATCATGGCCATGTTAACGGTAACCTCTGAGCTAGCATACCAGCTTCCGCTAAGCCTCGAGTTATAGTTTATTATCGGTTTCACATGATAGCTTTCACATGCTAGGTTATTTGTTAGTTATCTGTTTCATAACATGAAAAGCATATCATATATGTTTAAGTTTTGTATTTTCCATATACATTGCTTTTATGTTATTCATGTTTCATTAAACTCGACATTTCGTGGCTGGGAGGACTCGGAGTTACTCCCCACTGACTGTGGCTTCCGTGTTTATATTTAATGCGGTCGAACAGGTGGTGAATGCATACATTGGGTACATTGACGAGCTAGCGAGCGAAGTATTACCTTGGACCTATATTCGTTTCTTAGATTGTATATTATTATACACTCTTTCATTTCCGTATTTATACGGGAGATATGTCTCCCGTCTTGTATATTTCTTTTGTAGAATATTATTCCGTATTGTAATGACCCTTTTTATTTCAGACACCTTCATTATGTATTTAAATAATTTTTTTTCTTTCCGCAAATTTGAGGGTGTCACATATCCGATGGATATTACTCCTTCAAGAGTTTGATTTAGAGATCCGGGATAAGAAAGGAGCAGAAAATGTAGTCGCTGACCATCTCTCAAGGATAAGAGTAACTGAAATAGGATTACCAACGCCAATTAATGATTCGTTTGCTGATGATTCATTAATGGCAATTGCGGACTCTTCTCCTTGGTATGCTGATATTGCCAATTTTCTTGTCAGTCGCCAGCTACCTTCTGACCTTTCTTATAACCAAAGAAAGAGATTTTTGCATGATGCAAAATTCTTTGTTTGGGATTACCCTTATCTTTTCAAGAAGTGCTCAGATGGTCTTTATAGACGATGTATCCCCCAGTGGGAAGTTAAAGGAGTTTTAGAAGGATGCCACTCATCTGCATATGGTGGTCATCATGGTCCGTCCAAGACCGTAGCCAAAGTCTTACAATCCGGGTTTTTTTGGCCCTCGATGTTTAAAGATTCCAAAGACTTTGTTATGGCTTGTGACGCATGTCAACGAATAGGTCAAATATCCAAGACATGAAATGCCTCAAAACGACATATTAGAAGTCGAAATATTCGATGTCTGGGGTATTGACTATCAAGGACCATTCCCTTCTTCTAACGGAAATCGTTACATCTTAGTCGCTGTCGACTATGTTTCGAAGTGGGTAGAATCAATTGCCACTCCCACCAATGATGCTAGAGCTGTGATATGGCTATTTAAGAAGATCATTTTTCCGCGTTTTGGTGTACCTAGAGCCGTGATAAGTGATCGAGGAACTCATTTTGGAGAAAAGCAGTAAGACACTCTGCTTGCCAAGTATGGTGTGTATCACAGACGAGGATTAGCCTACCACCCACAGACCAGCGGTCAAGTAGAAGTCTCAAACAGATAGTTGAAAACAATTCTTCAGAAAGTAGTCTCAAGATCTAGAACCGATTGGAGTTATAAGCTCGATGACACCTTATGGGCTTATCGTACAGCTTTGAAAACCCCAATTTGAACATCTCCCTATATATTGGTTTATGGGAAGGCTTGTCATCTTCCTGTCGAGTTAGAGTACAAAGCTCCATGGGCTATCAAAGAACTCAACTTAGACACTAAGCTTAGCGCTGATAGACGACTTTTGCAACTCAATGAGCTAGAAGAATTTCGTTTACAAGCTTATGAGAATTCTAGGATCTATAAAGAGAAAACGAAGCGTTGGCACGACAAGAGGATAATCAAGAAAGAATTTAATGTCGGCGACCAAGTACTTATTTTCAACTCCCGTTTGAAAATTTTTCCGGGAAAACTTCGATCACGATGGTCTGGACCATTCACTGTCACATATGTGAGCAAATACGGCTATATGGAAATAATGGCTAGCAATGGTGAAAAATTCAAAGTCAATGGACACAGACTGAAACTCTACTATAGCAATTCTATCATCGGATGCTTAGATATTGTCTATATGGAGCGTCAATCCCCAACCCAATGATTTCAGTGAAGAATTTGTCGAGCGAGACGTTAAACCAGCGCTTCTCGGGAGGCAACCCGTGTTTTCTTTTCTTTTTGCATTTTATTTTTACTTTCCCTTTTTCGTTTTTTTGTTAGATTTCTTTGCAGATGAAAGAGTTTTTGAAGAATATATAAAGACATTCCTTGTCAAGTCCAAAAGACTAGCTTGGGGGAGTCCGCGCTCACTAGTAAGCTTCATTCTTCTTTCATTTTTCTTTTCTTCCCATTAAGCATCTCGTTGCATATTTAGTCTTTGTGCTCACATTGAGGACAATGTGATGTTTAGCTTGGGGGAGGGATTGCAATTTCCCATTCTGCATTTTAGTTGTTTATATTTTTGCATTTTAGAATAAGAGAGAAATTTTAAGATTTTGAACACAATTGAATGCTTTTCATGCTTTGCTTGCTTGTTTACTATGCTATCATGTTACATTTCCCAAACTTAGAGCTTTCAAAAGATAATGATTCAATCTTTATTGAATTTTGCATACATGGGGATGTCTTGTACACAGTAGGCATGGAATGAATCTATAGATGAGTACGCTTGATCTAGACATTTGGCAAGTTACATATATTGTAAGGTACAACCTCCTTAGACTGGTACATCTATACCCAGTTTCATCTAGGTGTGTGTAGTTCTCCTTGTGATATGTGTCATGTCAAAACGCATAAGTATGGTTCTCATTTCATTTCTATAAGCATTGCATTCATGAATCACTAAGAGGTGAAGCCTTTTTCACTTTAAATTGCCCCTCAAAATAAGCCCCTTCATACAAATGTTTCACAAAAATAATAGCTACAAATAAAAACTGCCTACCTGTTGAGCTATTACCTAGACTATGGTGTATGGGTGCTCTTTTGAGAAGATTTTGTTCCTTAATGACAAAAAGAATTTGGAGAACGAAAAATATTCAAGAAGTGATGTTCAAAAAGAAAAAAAAAATGAAAAAAAATGGAAAAAATTGAAAAGAAAAAGAAACAAGAGATAAAGTTGTGAGTATCTCCTCAAAATGTCAAATCAATAGAAGGAGTTTACCCTTGTGTTTCGTGTGTAATAAGTCAATCTGTTACTTCTGGCTTCGTTTTTCGTCTTTTGGGAGTTAACCGAAAGTTTGGATTGAGTATTCATTTATCATTGGTCAGTTGCTAGCTCATTATAACCTTCACATGACCATAACTGTTTGTCCACCTTTCGCCCATTTCCCAAAGCCTTCTTCTTATTTTTCGGCTTCTTTTCTATGTGCATTGTGATCTTTGACTTGTGTTTTGAATTGTTTACCATATTAGACTGCGGACACATTTTCATACGTCGTAGATAAGTGAGTGTCTCAAAAACATTTACACATAAAGAAATCAACTTTTACATGCAATGAGTGTTCGAGTGTGCCGTGAGAGTCCATTTGTCAAAAGATCATGCAAGAGCCGAAAATTCTGTAAAGAAATTCTTTGTGCTACGCCGTTATGTAAATCTAAGCCATGTTTATGTATCATTCTTGCCCACGTTGTTTTTGGGTTATGATTCATTATGTTTTCAAAGTTTTACGTTGAGATTTGTTTCTTGATGGTGTAGTAGCCAATGCTTGCAACCCTTGTCCTGGTATTGTTTGTTTTGTTTGCTTGAGGACAAGCAAAGGTTTAGCTTGGGGGAGTTTGATAAGTGAATATTTGTATGATTTTAACCCCCATTTTAGCTCGGTTTTGTTTGGCATTTGTGCTTTGTTAAGCCATTTTATGAGCTAATTATATCGTCTTCTAGGCGAATTCCTGTGTTCTAACCCGTTTTGTAGGGAAAACGACGTTTCTACGCCCTTTTTCTATATTCCCGAGCATTTGCCTAGAACCCGACGATTTGAAGAATCAAGCTTGACCATGTCAAAGGCATTTCAAGAAGGTTCACTAACTCAAAAGAGAGAAGAAGTAAAGACGATGTCGCATTTGTCGGAATATCAATCAATTGAGCGGAAGAATTCATCGCTTTACATCAAACCCTATCAACAAACCCGATTGAAGAGGTCAAGGGGGATGATTGAAGTCAAGTCAAAGCAAAGGGAGATGAAACGTTAGTCAAAAGGTTCCAGATGAAAGCTTACCCGATCGGGTAAGTGTGTACCCGATCGGGTATCTCTGCTGCTTCGAGCAAAATGCTTCAACTTCCTATTTTTGTCCTATATGTTCAATGCTCGACCCCTTCCCCACGAAACCCTAATGCTATATAAAGAGAGCTCCAGCCCCTCTTCTCAACACAACTCATCTCAATCTCATATCATCTCACACACTACATCTCTTCTTTTCTTACATTTTCTCTTTAGTTTAGTCTTTCTAGTTTAGATCATTTTCTTCTTTTGTCTTTAGTTCTTAGTTTATTTATTTCCATTTCACATCAAAACATTAGCTTAGATCAATAAGAATTTCAATCTTTGTAATCTACTTTGTTGGGTTCAAGTGTTGTAATTCAAGGAACGATTATTCTATGCGAAGGATTTCTATTATTGTTATCGCTTTCGTCGTTGATCGTCACCTAGGTATTTCTGTTTTATCCTTTGTTTCATGTCCATATTGTTTTCTATTTGATTGTTATCTTCTATTCATATTATCTTAGATTCATTTTCATGTTATTATAATCGTAATTTCATTTCTTAGATTGTCAATTAGCGTCGTTATTATCGCCATATAAAGAGTCTTAAATTATTGTCAAAATCAAATAAACATGTCTATCCTAGTTTTTATTATCATCATCATCTTAGATATAAACATTATCATGAGTGAGTAGTCACCTTTCTAGGGTGTAGGGTAGCCATGTTAGATTGATTAAAAGATGTTAATTGGATAAAAGAAATTGTGCTTTTAAAACATTTTGTCTATGCATGTTTGGACTAAAACGATAGTTGACGATTCCTGATCAAAATCATTGACTAGTATGGAATTCCTTTCCAAGGTAGACATGGTGGATTAAGACCTAGTAAATTGCCTAAAAGCCTGCTAGACCATCTGATCTATGATTGTAATGAACACATCATTCTTACGAACTCACAATGAATTATTTGCATGTCCTAAATCCAATTGCATCAATATATTAATCTACATGTGTGAACCTACTTCCCTAGATGCTTCTCATTATTATTAATTCATCATTTGCTTTATTGCTTTCATCTTCAATTGTTTTTATTTTATTTTTATTTATGCTTTTTGTTAGTTTAGACATCATAATCCCAAAACCCAGAAACACGATAGATAAAACCCAATTGCGAGACATTCCACATTCTATAGGAAACACCATCTCCCTGAGGATCGACCCCTACTTCCCTAATTACGATACTAAGATGAAATTTCCTTACAATGGAAATTTTCAATCAATATGGGGCACAATAAGAACTCCTTCTTATTGTTCTTGAGCATGTATTTAGTGGATGATCCTCCATAAAATAACCTACAAAGTAGAAGGTCTCCTTCTTGTTGCACCCAAGATTAAACCCAAACTAATCACTTAGTTTTTGACTAGAAAACACAAGTGATAATATGAACTAATATTAGATTTATTACTACTCTAATAATAGGAAAAATATTAGTGTTTGAGAGTTTTTAGAGAGATGAGGATTTTTGAGTGATAAGCATGCAAAATAAGAATGAAC